>JAJIBD010003474.1:0-26692 GCA_021461705.1 Cryptotis parvus | reverse complement strand
TTTTTTTTTTAAACATTTTATTATACCACCGTGAGATATACAATTGCAACGTTGTTCACACTTGGGGGTTTCGGTCACACAGTGTTCCAGAACCCCGCCCTCCACCAGTGCCCATTTCCCACCACCAATGTCCCCAATTCCCCCCGCCCCCCCACATCCCGCCTAAATGGCAGGTTCTTTATCTCCTCTCCTCTCCCTCTCTCTCTCCTCCTTCTCCCACACATTGTGGGTTGCACTCACGTACACTTAGAAGCCATCATTTGCATTTTTTGTCTGTCCTTAATGCTCAGTTCCTATGTTAGCATCAGAACTTTTGACATTTATTCACTCATGTTCCTTTCTCTATCTAAACCAACCTCTGACTCCCACCCGCTTGTGGTAATTTCCACTTTTGGTAAGATCACCTAGTATATTTATGCCATGCAAATAAATGCAGTCATTCTATGTCTCTCCCTTTCCTTCTGACTAATTTCACTCAACATGATTCTTTCCATATCCATCCATTTATAGCAAAATTTCATAACTTCATTTTTTCTGACAGCTGCATAGTATTCCATCGTGTAGATGTACCACAGTTTCTTTATCCAGTCATCAGTTCTCGGGCATACTGGTTGTTTCCAGGTTTTGGCTATTGTGAACAGTGCTGCTATGAAAATAAAAGTGCGGATTGTGTTTCCGCTGTGCGTTTTGGCTTTCCAGGGTATATTCCCAGGAGGCGGTATGGCTGGGTCAAAGGGGAGCTCAATTTCTAGTCTTTGGAGGAATGTCCATATTGTTTTCCAAAAAAGGTTGTACAAGTCGACATTCCCACCAACAGTGTATGAGAGTCCCCTTTTCCCCACATCCACGCCAGCACTTGTTGCTTTTACCCTTTTGGATATGGGCCATTCTCTGTGGTGTGAGGTGATATCTCATTGTTGTTTTGATTTGCATCTCTCTGATGATTAGTGATGATGAGCATTTTTTCATATGCCTTTTTGGCCATTCGGATTTCTTCCTTGTCAAAGTTTCTGTTCATCTCCTCTCCCCCATTTTCTAATGGGGTTGGCTGTTTTTTTTATATAGCTGTACCAGTGCCTGATATATCCTGGATATTAACCCCTTATCAGATGGGTATTGGGTGAATATTCTTTCCCATTCCGTCGACTGTCTTTCTATCTTGGTCACTGTTTCTTTCGAGGTGCAGAAGCTCTTCAGTTTCATGTAGTCCCATATATTTATATTTTCTTCTAGTTGCTTTGCTAATGGTGCTTCACCTTTGAAGATGTCTTTAGCATCGATGTCGTGGAGGGTTTTTCCTATATTTTCTTCAACATACTTTATGGATTCAGGTCTGACATTGAGATCTTTAATCCATTTTGAACTGATTTTTTGTGCAAGGTGTTAGACACAGGTCCAAATTCATTTTTTTACATGTAGCTGTCCAGTTTTCCCAGCACCACTTGTTGAAGAGGCTTTCCTTACTCCAGTTTGGACTCTTTGCACCTTTATCAAAAGATTAACTGATCATGTCTTTGAGGGTGGGTGTCAGGATACTCAACTCTATTCCATAGGTCCACCGGTCTGTTTTTATTCCAGTACCACGCTGTTTTAATTACTGCTGCTTTGTAGTACAGTTTGAGGTTGGGAAAGGTGATGCCTCCCATCTTCTTCTTCCCAAGGATTGCTTTAGCTATCCGTGGGGGCTTATTATTCCATATGAATTTCAGAAGTGTTTGGTCAATTTCTTTAAAGAATGTCATGGGAATCCTTATAGGAACCGCATTGAATCTGTACAACCGCTCTAGGGAGTATTACCATCTTAACAATGTTAATTCTCCCCATCCATGAGCAGGGAGTGTGTTTCCATTTCCTCGTGTCCTCTTTTATTTCTTGAAGCAGTGTCTTGTAGTTCTCTTTGTATAGATCCTTTACACACTTGGTTAAGCTGATTCCTAGGTATTTGATTTTCTGTGGCACAATTGTGAATGGAATCAATTTCTTAATATCCCTTTCTTCTCTTTTCGTTATTTGTGTATAGGAAAGCCACCGACTTTTGGGTATTGATTTTGTACCCTGCCACTCTACTATACCTATCTATTGTTTCTAAGAGTTTTTGGGTCGAGAGTTTAGGGTTCTCTAGATATAATATCATGTCATCTGCAAATAATGATAGCTTGATTTCTTCCTTGCCTATCTGGGTGCCCTTAATGTCCTTTTCTTCTCTGATTGCTATGGCGAGTACCTCCAGTACTATATTGAATAAAAGAGGTGAGAGAGGGCAACCTTGTCGTGTTCCTGATCTTAAGGGGAAGGCTTTCAATTTTTCCCCATTGAGAATGATACTCGCTGTGGGCTTTTGGTAGATGACTTTGACTATCTTGAGGAAGCTTCCTTCAATTCCCATTTTCTGGAGGGTTTTAATCATGAATGGGTGCTGGATCTTGTCAAATGCTTTTTTCTGCATCTATCGATAGGACCATATGGTTTTTATTTTTTTCTCTTATTGATGTGATGTATTATGTTGATTGATTTGCGAATGTTGAACCATCCTTGCATTCCCGGGATGAATCCTACTTGGTCATGATGTATGATCTTTTTGATGAGTCTTTGGATTCTGTTTGCTAGTATTTTGTTGAAGATCTTAGCATCTGTGTTCATCAAGGAGATTGGTCTGTAATTTTCCTTCTTTGTATTGTCTCTCCCTGCTTTGGGTATCAGGGTGATATGCGCCTCGTAGAAGCTGTTTGGGAGTGTTTCTGTTTCTTCTATTTCCTGGAAGAGCTTGAACAGGACTGGCAGTAGGTCCTCCTTAAAGGTTTGGTAGAATTCGCCAGTGAACCCATCTGGACCTGGGCTTTTGTGTTTGGGCAGACTTTTAATTACTGTTTCAATTTCCCGATGGTGATAGGCTTATTTAGGTATTGGAGGTCTTCTTGTTTCAATCGTGGGAGGTTATAGGACTTCAGGAATTTATCCATTTCTTCTAGGTTCTCATGTTTTGTGGCATACAGGTTCTCAAAATAACCTCTGATGATCTTTTGTATTTCTGTTTTTTCTGTTGTGATGTCACCATTTTCATTTCTGATTCTGTTTATTTGGGTTCTCTCTTTCCCTGTCCTTACAAGTCTTGCCAGTGGCTTGTCGATCTTGTTTAATTTTTCAAAAAACCAGCTCTTGGTTTCATTAATCTTCGGATTGTTTTTTTTGGTTTCCAGGTCGTTGATTTCCTCCCTAAGTTTCACTATTTCCTTCCTTCTGCCTGGGTTGGGCTTCCCTTGTTGCTCTTTTTCTAATATTTTCAGCTGTGAGGTCAGGTTATTTATATGGGCCCTTTCTTCTTTTCTGATGAATGCTTGCAGAGCTATGAACTTTCCTCTTAATACAGCTTTTGCTGTGTCCCACAAGTTCTGATAGTTGGTATCTTCATTGTCATTTGTTTCTAAGAATCTTTTGATTTCCTGTTTGATTTCTTCTATGACCCATTTGTTGTTCAGCAGTGAGCTGTTTAGTTTCCAGGTGTTTGGTTTAGCTCCCTGCTTCTGTGTATGGTTCACTACTATTTTCAGTGCATCGTGATCTGAAAAGATAGTCGACACAATTTCAATCTTTTTATTTTGTTGAGGTATGCTTTGTGGCTCAGTATATGGTCTATCTTGGAGTATGTTCCATGTGCACTGGAAAAAAAAGTGTATTCAGCTTTTTTGGGATGAAAAGCCCTGTATATATCAACCAGCTCTCTTTCTTCTATTTCTTCCTTCAGGTCCAGTATTTCCCTGGTGAGTTTCAGCCTCGTCGATCTATCCATAGTCGATAAGGCAGTGTTGAAATCTCCGACTATTATTGTGCTACTGTTAATGTCTTCTTTGAGGTCTATTAATAGTCGTTTTACGTATTTTGCTGACCCCTCGTTTGGCGCATATATGTTTAGCAGTGTGATTTCTTCCTGGTAAACATACCCCTTAATTATTAAGAAATGGCCTTCGTTGTCCCTTTTGATCTTTTTCAGCCTGAAATCTATATTGTCAGATACGAGTATGGCCACACCCGCCTTTTTGGAGGGGGTTGTTTTGCGTGGAGAATGGTCTTCCAGCCTTTGACTTTGAGTCTATGTTTGCTCTGGTTATTCAGATGTGTTTCTTGTAGGCAGCAGAATGTTGGATTCAGTTTTTTAATCCATTTTGCCACCCTGTGTCTCTTAATTGGTGCATTTAGACCGTTGGCGTTGAGCGAGATTATTGTCATTGGATTTTGTGCCATCTTTCTGTTTAACGTTGTTGTGGTTTTGGGTTGTCTTATTTTACAATAGACCAGAAGGTGTCATGTTAAGCTAAATACATAGAAGGAGGATAAACAGTGCTTTTGTGGCTCATGTGTTATATAGAAAGAAATGAAACAGGAAAAAAAGAATATTTCCAATGTAAACAAACCTTTAGACTCTGAAGACAGAACTGAAATTACAAATGTAGAGTTGCAAGTGTGGGTGTGAATGTTTCTATGGAGATATGATACTTTCATGACAGGTATGGTAGCATTGTACCTCTAAAACATAAATATTTACAAACTTGAAAACCAGTAACATTTAAGCACAAACAAAAGAAAATTAAAAAAAAACAGAAAAAGATATGAGAAATACAAGATAAGGTAAATGATGCCTATCAACCACAAGTTATTTAAGTAAAAACTTCATCAGGGTAGATGTTTATAACCTAATATAACAAATACATATGAGGAATTAAAAATCAGTGATGCAAAAGCTATTTATTGAAGAGCAACATTTTTCTTATAACCAGAATACTGTACAATGAGAAATACTAATGATTGTAAACCATGGGATATTATTCAAAAGCAATTTTATATTTTAATCATTCTTTTTATATTATATTACAGGGGCCCTATATTTATTTTTTTTCAATTTTTATTGATATTTTACTATACCACCATGAGATATACAATTACAATGTTGTTCATGTTTGGGGGGTTTCGGTCACATAGTGTTCCAGCACCCCACCCTCCACCAGTGCCCATTTCCCACCGGCAATGTCCCAAATTCCCTCCCCCTCGCATAGCCTGCCTCTATGGCAGGTTCTTTATCTTTTTTTCTCTCTCCCTTTCTCTCTTTTCCTTCTCTTATGTATTGTGGATTGCAATACATACACTTAGAGGGCCATCATGTGCATTTTTTTGCCTGTATTTAATGCTCAGTTCTAGGTTCGTATTAGCCCTTTCGACATTAATTCTCACATGCTCCCTTCTCTGTCTTACCTAACCTCTGACTCCCACACGTTTGTGGTAAGACCTCCCGATCCATGTTTTACCTGACATTGGATTTTGGTATCATAATATGTATATATATTTATGTCATGATAATAAATGCAGTCATTCTATATTTGTCTCTTTCCTTCTGACTAATTTCACTCAACATGATCCTTTCCATGTCCATCCATTTATAGGGCAAATTTCATGACATCATTTTTTCCTATATTTAAAAATTTTTACAAACCTGTACAGCAGTGGGGTATGTTGCTACTATCTTATTTATGGCAAATTTGAGCCAGGAACACATGATCAACTGCTATGTGCTGAACCAAGGTTTAATCAGGTTATCTAACATCAGAGTTAGACCATACATTTTCCCCTTCAAATGGATAAAAATCCTAGCTGGCACTATATTTCTGAAACCTCTTACATAACAGAAAGTCACAATTTCAAGTCATTTCAAAACAGCAAATAAAAGTTTTAGTTTAAGAGACTAGGCAGCGCGTTTTTTTAAATTTAATAACTGTGAAATTAATATAATAGCAAAACACCTTCATTCAAAGGTGTAACCACCCTCCTTAGCTAATGACTAGTACACTGACCTCTGTAAGATTTAAGTGAAGGATAAAGGTAAAGAAAGAGGAATCAAAGATTCTCACTGAAAGGTATTATTACAAAGCATCTTCACACATAATCTCTGTCTTCCAAATATTTTGTAATTGCTCCCTTCCCCCACTTACAATCCCTAATAATTCACAACTCAAAGAGTTTGCTGATATTTCTTTGTCTTCAAGCAGTAGTCAAAAGTATTCATGTCAGTCTCTTTGATGCCTGAATCTCATTTCTGGTTCTCCAAGACTTTCAAACCTTTGGCCCATTTAAAATAGGAGTCAGTTACCGCTGACACAAAGTCCTCTACTTAGTTTGAAAAGAAGGGATATTTAAGCCAGACTTCAACTTTCATATATCGTAGGAGGGGAGACAGGTTCAGGAGCAAGAGGAAATAGGGAACACATAAGCCAACTAAATGCGGTAGTCAACTCTGATATTAGACAACCTAATTAACCCTTGGATCGGCACATAAGGGTTTGTGTTGTTTTCATGCCTTAAATTTGCCATCAATAAGATAGTAATAATGATACTCCAACTGTACAGGTTTGTAAAACTTTTAAAATACAGAACCTGAGAGCAAGAACAGTAATTAAGTCAGATATCTTAAATGAGGCTGATCCCAGTACCATGAAGTTTCTGGAGTATTACTGGGTGTAGTTCTGGAGGCCTCCAGCACGTGCAGGATGTGTGGGATATCCCCAGTACCACAGGATCCAGGTGGTACAATGTCAGGTCCTCCACTGAATTGCCAGTTTACTGGCTATGACTCACATGAATGTACCCCTGTAACTCCTAATCACTGCTAAAGAACTATCCCCCCCCTCAAAAAATAAGAATTTAAAGGATAGAATCAATTAAAAGAAAGATGATGATTATAATAATGATAATTCTTTTCAATGCAAAACAAGAAAATGATTGTGAAAATGGCCATGTATGATAGAAGTTTAGGATCAAAAGGCAATTGTGACTCAGTTCAGCCTAGTGGAAGAATATTATCTCACATTGCAGATAAGTCAGAAATCAAATTCTGGGAAGGGGAATGAAAATTGCAGAATAAGAACATTTTGGAAGATTTGAAACCAAAGAAATGTGTCAATAATCTTTAGAGAAAAAGAAATCAAGTAATATTATAATCAGAAAAAACATACTCTTCACTATTAACTCTTCACTAGAATGCCTCATTTTCTAGGCTTTCCTTTTCTCTTCTTTTTTCTAAGCCTCTGCTGGGTCCTTCTCATCTGCCCTTTCTCTAAATACCAATATATATATATATATATTTATATGTATTTATTTATATATATGTGGTATATATACCATATATAAATGGTATATATACCATATATAAATGGTATACATATACACCATATATGGTATATATATAAATAAATACCATTTATATAAATACCAATATATATACTTGTATATATATATATATAATACAAGTCACTACCTATTTAAAAATACAGAGTAATGGCCTTTGTATATATTGCATATGTGTGTGTATATATATATATATATATACACACACATAATGACATATACAACGGCACTTATTGGAAAATTGTGTAAAAATGATGAGTTCAGAAATCATCCATGATATAGTCAAGAAAGAATCATTGATTTGAGATAAGTTTCTGTTACCAATGATAAATATATGTAGAGATAAAAAGACATAAAGCTCTACCCTTTGGATATTTTGTTATTTATGAAATGGGCAGATGAGAATGACCCGGCAGTGATTAGAAAAAGAAGAAAGGGAAATGGAAAGCCTATAGAATAAATTATTCTCGTGAATATTCTAATTAGAGTGAAGAATATGTTTTAAAGCATGAAAGACATGTGCCACAAATGTAGCTAGGGTTTGTCAGTGCTGATTGTTTATTAGGCACTGTCAGTTATGCCTTTAAATTCAGTGTTCTTCAATTCTGATCATGACTCTATAAAAGAGCTTCTACGCTTATTCCCATTTTACAAATAAGACTCAGAATTAGACACTAAGTAATCTTTCCAGTTTATCAGATTGTCCGGCAGCTGAGTCATAATGCAGAATTAACTTGATACCAAGATATGCAAACAAATCACTATACAATATACTTGCTAATACTCCTTTACCTTTCCTGAACTGCTTTGACATTTCCTTCATAATCTACTCATTTAAAAACTGAAATAAAATGGATTCAGGCAATACACTGTACATCCCCTCCTTAAAATTGGGTACGAACCCCATAAAAAAATACAAACAAATAGAAACAATAACAGAAAAATAGGAATTGGAGTGAATGTTAAGTTAGGAATCCAGTATGAAAGCAGTTGGCATTTGCTATTTACTTTATTTTTAGCCCACACATAGGTTAAAATAACAAGATGAAGGAAAAGTAAAAGTTGTGGGGTGCCAATCAATGTTTTCAGTTTGGAATAAAAATGAGCAATTCTTCAGTTTAAAACTTCATTAGAAAAAGAGAAATTAAAGAAGCATACTGTACAAATTCATCAGATAGTAAAAGTATTCAAAATGTTAATAGTAAACTATTCATTTGATAGTCCCTGTGACCTAAGCCTAATTGATTTACATATATTTTCCTTTGGGGGATGTTTCCCAGCTTTCTAATTTATCAAATCCTGCTCCACTTTCTACTGGATCAATACGTGAGACTTCCTAGCTGAGCAAATTCAAGTCCTTCTTTCTCCAATTAGACCTTCCTATGGGCAATGTAATAGAGTCATCTTGGTGACAATGTAACTGAAACTACACAAAGACTTAGTAGTTCTTCGTTTTTAGTATTTCTGAGTCTTTTATTGCAGACTTCATCATCATACATAAACTAGACAGGCAATCACCCAGACATTTCCAGGTCATAGGAATATCAAAAATTATCCTGGAAATCTCTACAGACATTTCCTACTCCCATACACCTAAGATTTCTGCATAAACCAGTAATATCTCTGTTCATGAAAGGAGATGCTCACTCTGTCTTATCATTAAAAATGTCTTTACTGGAATAAAGAGAATCCAGGGATGGAAATGAGTTTTAATATGAAATTACTTTGTTCTTTCCTATCTGGCCTATATAGCTGTATTAGTTACCTTCAGCTATGTAAGTAACTATCATAAAACTCAGAGTCTTAAAACCAACATCACTAATTCTTACTAAGATTCAATATATCAGCAATTCTGTGGCCAGACAGTTACTCTGCTGATGCTGCCTGAAACCATGCATGAACATACAGCTGCCAGGAATAATGGATATCAGCTAGAGCACTTCTAGTCTTTATCATGACTCCTATTCTCAGTAGATTGAGCTTCTCACATACACAGGAATCTAGAGAATTCCAATAGGATATATGTAGAAGTTAAAGATCTGTATCAGTGTAGCCTTGAGAGAAATAAAGTTACTTCTATCACATTTTATTAGTCAAATAAAAGCACGAGATCACATCAGATCCAAAGGATGGACAAAGAAAACAGATTTTAAACAAATCTTCAGTTGGGGCACATTTCTCCAATTTTCAATACCCTGATTACTTTCAATAAATGCTGGATTTTGAGATGACTACAAGGTATGCTACCCGCATGGCAGAGCCTGGCAAGCACCCGTGTCGTATTTGATATGCCAGATACCAGTAACAATTATAGATCTCATTCCCATGACCTGATGGAATGGTTTGAGGCTCTTTATGTTCCTGGAGCAAGCAGGTGTTCTTGGGCTCTACTTGCATGAGACAGGTCATATGGAGATGTTACTGGTGCCCGCTCGAGCAAATCGATGAACGTGAAGGCAGTGATTACTTTCAATAGAAGATTCTCATTGCTCAAGTCGTATTTAATCTGAAGGGTGAGGATGGGTTCACTATTCCCTATATATCTATTCTCTAGTCTAAAAAGTCACTATTCCCAGAGAACAGGGGATTTTCCAAAGCCTGCACAGAGGTAGCTTATGGGATAGAGGTTATTCTCTCTGCAAACTTTGGATATGGCTCTTTTTTTTTTTTAACTTTTTTTTATTATACCACAGTGAAAAATACAATTACAAAGGTGTTCATAATTGGTTCTTGGTAATACAGTATACCAGCACCCATCCCTCTACCAGTGCCCCATTTCCACCACCAATGTACCCCCCTCCTGCCCACCCCCATGCTGCCTTAATAGCAAGTACCCCAGTTTCCTCTCTTTCTCTCTCTGTCTCTCTCTGTCTCTGCATCTCTCTCCCTCTTATTTTACACATTGTGGCTAGCCCTGCAGGTATTTAGAGTTTATCACTTAAGTCTCTTTGTGTATATTCAGCTGCTATGAAAGGCCTAGAATTTCCAGAGTGCTAATAACTCAATGATCAAAAAGCTGCTTTAATTTCAGCAACTATCTTTCCTATGGGTTGTGATTTTTAAGAGAAATAATGATACTGCCTTATTACTTATTTATTCATTTTTAATTATTCTCCTTCGCATCTCTATGTTATTACTGTTGTGATACCCTAAGTTGCATGCTTGGTTGTGATGCACTGCAACTAAACCACACACATTAATCACAGTATGTCAGAAGTCATACTTTTGGCATGGATGGCAAAAGTAGTTTGGTGACTACATCAGAGTATATGGGATGGTGCCAGAAATCAAACTGATGACCTCCCATGCAAAGCACTTTTCTACTGAACCACATTCTCAGGCACCTAAAGTATTACTTCTTTAATGTCTTCAAATTCTCTGATATACAGGAATCACTATCATTATTATTATGGATGTCACAGAAACCAATTCCTCAGAGTTTGGGGAGAGGGCATATACATACACATATATATGTATATATATATATATATATATATATATATATATATATAGTTCCTGGAAAAATCTTCAGAAAATAAAAAGTTAACTATATGTTTCTAAAAAGGGCAACACTGGAACTTAACCTATACTAAGTTCCTCCCTGAGTTAGAAGTTTCTTTCTCTTCTTGTGGTGTGTAAAGATACCATGGAATATTATACAACCACAAGGGAGGATGAAACTATGCAGTTTGCTGCAATTTGGTTGGAAAATGGAAGATGTCATATTAAATCAGTCAGAGCTAGAAAGAAAATACTAGCTGATCTACTTGCAGCATATAAAGCAACAAGAAAAGTAAATGAAAATTAATTATCAGATGAGGTAAACCCTTGGCTCTAGATTACAAAATAAATACTCTAGCAGAGCCGGAGCGATAGCCCAGCAGGTGGGGCATTTGCTTTTCACGTGGCGGCCCATGCCAGTCTGGGTTCGATCACCAGCATCCCATATGTTCCCGAGCACTGCCAGGAGTGATTCCTGAGTGCAGAGCCAGGAGTAAGCCCTGAGCATTGCTGGGTGTGACCCACCCAAAAAAAAAAAGAAATACTATAGCAAATGAATACAATGGAAAAGAAAGAAATATGGTAGTGACATAAAATACAGGTCAAGGTGTTAGACATTTTGGTAGTATAGAGATATGGCAACTGTATGTATAAAATCTATTAGAACAGCAGTTAAGATTTGGAATAAACTTAGATGTCCTACAGATCATTCACAGATCAGTGAATCTTGAAATTGCTGTTTATATAAACAATAGAATATTAAGTAGCAGTAGATAATGATGAATTCGGTGCAGTGTGCTGCAATATGGATGGAACTGGAAAATATGTTAAATGAGTAAGCCATAAGAAGAAACAAACATAGGATGATATCACTTTGTGTGGTATTTAGAATTACTGAATGAGGAAATGCAATTGCTTAAAGAGGGGGAAACTAGATTAACCTTGGCCCTAGAGTATAGGGAGGAGAAGGAAAGAAATAGAGTGAAGTATGGGAAAGGAATTTGAGAGAGATAAGAAGCAATGAGGTAGAATGGTCAAAGAGACACAGTGTATATTGGCGATATTAGAGAATAAAAAAGTTAAGTATCCAAACCACAGAGTCAACAACATTTAAACAGCAAGACTAAAATTTCAATAACCAAATTTAAAAAGGTGTCTATCAAGATGGCAGGCTGGGTTTGGATGTGTGGATAAGAGAAGGGATCTGGGAATACCTGTGAAGGGAAGTTGACACGTGGTAGGATTGGTGATGTAATGCTATATGTCTAAACACAACTATGAACAACTTTGCAATTCACAGTGCTTCAATACAATTCTGTAGAAAAAGAAGACTATTAGAACCAAGACTACTTATTCATGATCTGAACTGTAATAAATTAAATCCAAAAATGAGTCTGGTAAGGAGTTTTAATAGGGATGGGAGGGAATCTTCAGATATTGATGGAGAAATGCTAACACTGATGGTAGATTTGGAGTAGTAATACTGTATACTTGAACTTCTAAGCTTTTTAAATCAAGGAGCTTAAATAAGAATTCTTTTAAGTAATAAAATAAAATAACTCAAATATATTTTAAATTATTTTAAAACATTAACATAATTTTTAAAACATGATAAATTGGGTCAGGGATATATCTAAAAAGGGCATGAACACATGTTTTGCCAGCAGTATGTTGGGTTTGATTCCCAAACCACCTGGCTTTAAAAACATTGCCTGATTTGACCACTGATCTAAAAGTCAGCAGTCTCTGAGCATTACTGTATATGACTCCCAAAAAGCAAAAGAGCAGAAACAAACATCACTTCACTTGATCACCGTTATTCATTGATTTGGTCGAGCGGGTGCCAGTAACATTTCCATTGGACCTTATCACGTGCCAATGTAGCCCAATGGCATCTGGTTGATTCAGGAATATGAAGAGCCTCAAACCGTTCCTTCAGGGTCTTTACAAGGAAGTCTGACCATCTTGTAGGTAGGCAGCTACGTGATCTTTTGACATCTTGTGGGATCCAGTCCGTAACGGCTCTAGTCCAGCAGTTTTCTCCAAATCGCATTATGTGTCCAGCCCATCTGATTTTTGATGCCTTGGCAAATGAGACAGCGTCCCTGATTCTGGAATAGCGACAGAGGTCAGAACTCCGATTCCTTCTCTCACTTGAGTGAGGCATGATAATCCAAGCATAGCTCTTTCAATTCCTCTCTGGGAGACCCGAATAGCATTCTCATCCTGCTTTCGTAGGGCCCAGGTCTCTGAGGTGTATGTTAATGCAGGGAGAATGGTGGAGTCAAAGAGGTGTGCCCAGAGCTGGAGGTTCTTTGTCCTTTTAGCTATTTCTTTGATGCCTTTGAAGGCATTCCATGCTGCTCTCTTCCTCCTGCGCAGCTCAGGTTTTAGGTCGTTCATCATGTTGACTTCTCGACCTAGGTACACATAACTGCTGCATTCAGAGATGTTTGTTCCGTTGAGAGAGAATGGAGTCTCAGAAACAAACATACAAAATAAAATAAACGCTATGCAGGAAAGACATCTGCACTACTTTTTTTCATTGTGGAACTATTCACAAAAGTGAAAATCTCAGAGCAACCTACGTGTTGAAGAACAGATGACTGAATAAAGAAACCATGGTACATACACAGTGGAACACGATTCAGTTGTAAAAAAATTAGATGAAACCATCCAGTGTGCCACACTGTGAGTGAAAGAGTATCATCTGAGTGAAGTAAGTCAGAATAAGAAGGAGGGACAGAATGAGCTCTCTCTTACCTGGGCTATAAACTAACATGGCAGAGGAATAACAAAGGCCCTAAGGCAACATAAACTGAGAACTGGTGTTCAGTGGAAGCCTTAAAACAAAGGGAAATGGTGGTGGGAGAGAAAATACGGTGGGAAGGACCCTAGAATATTGTTGGAGGGAAGCAGGCAGGTGGAGAGTGTAGTGCTGGAATGCTTTATGCATGAAACCCTACCATAAACAGTATTGTAAACCAGATGTCTAGTATAAAAACTGTACTTTTGTGGGTCTTTTTACATTTGAGTCATGCCCTGCAATTGTCTGGGAGTATTCCTGATTGTACCCTCAGGAATCACTCAATGGGTGCTTGGGGACAATGTAAGATGTCAGGGCTCAAACTCAAGTCGGCCTCATCAAGGCAAAAGACATCCGCTGTACTATCACTCTAGCCCCTAAAATCAAAACTTTTATAAAAGTTAAGAGGAGGAGGAAAAGGGGAATGGTGGAAAGGCAAGAAGGAATAGCAGTAGTAACAGAAATATAAAACAGGCTTTGTGTGATGTCAACATCTAGACTTTCAGTCCAGTGTATGGTGCCATGATGAAACTCAGGACCTCGTACATGCTAGACCTGTGGTGTACCTAAATAATTAATTATGCCTTTTATGTATTACAAGCTTATAATTCTAACCATACCAAAACAAAACTTTCATGTGTTTCAATTAAAATGTATCTTAACATATAAAGCCCACCATGTCAGGATTCATATTTAAAGAGGTGATACAAAAAATAAAAAAACAAGCAATGTTTATGAAAATGGTTGGTATGAACTGACAATATTTAAGCAATTTACACAACCTTGAATATGATTACTCTTCTTTTTTTACAGAGGACACCAAGTTAGCTAAATAAGCCAAGAGAATTGAATTTAATTTCAGACTGCCTGATGATACAGCAAGGTCACTTCCTATTCAAGCAATCTTATTCCTGGTTGTTACCAAGCCGACAGCTGATGAAATTTGATTCAATGTTAAATTGCATGTGAGACGCTGTGTAAAGTCATGTGAAAACAAACTGAAAAGATGTGGCCTCTCCTCTCAACAGGCTCAATTGGAGGGTGTACATGGAAGCACTCATCACAACAAAACCTAATGGTTAATGATAGGCTAAAGGGAGTGAAGCGCCAAGTTTTCAGGCATGTAGTAAGTACTCAATCAGTGTTAAAGAATAATAACATATATACAGTTCAGAGCTTGTCTGAAAGAAAATACAATTAAGCCCTCCAGAAAATGACGAAGCAAGAGAGATTCCACAAAGAAAGAGATGATCTGAAATTGGCTTCATGGTACAGAAAGATGGCATGTTGTTTATATTTATTTTAATTAGACTAATAATATGGTATAAATAAAACCCTAATGAAGGAAATTAGGGTTATTATGGCATCACTTTTTATTTACACTAGGGTTTACAATCACAAAAGGGTCTTTGCAGAAGTAATTTAATGATCATGAGATGACATCATCCTGGATTATCTGGGTTGGGCTAAACCAAATAACAATTGACCTTATGAGAAATATACAGGAAAAAATACAAGACAAAGAAAAGTCTACATAAATAAGTTAGCAGAGTACAATAAATAAATGCTGTATTTAGAGATGACTACAAGAGTGTGCTACCCTCACGGTAGAGCCTGGCAAGCTACCCGTGTCGTATTTGATATGCCAAATACCAGTAACAATTATAGACCTCATTTCCATGACCTGATGGAATGGTTTGAGGCTCTTTATGTTCCTGGAGCAAGCAGGTGCCCTTGGGCTCTACTTGCATGAGACAGGACATATGGAGATGTTACTGGTGCCTGCTCGAGCAAATCAATGATGAACGGGAAGACAGTGACAGTGACAATGACAGTGAGTATAATTTTTTTAAAAAAGTTATCAGAGGTGGAAGTTATGCAACCTGCTAGAAATAGGGGAGAAAGAATTCTTTCCTAGAAACTTTATAGAGTTTTGACTTCTGATCCCCCAGGAATATAAAAGTTAATTTCAATTAATTTAAAAGTACTGGGTTTGAAATATTTTATAATGGCCACCCAGGGAAACTAATGCAGTTAATAATAGAGTATGGAAGTCAGCTATATCAATTATCGCATAACTGATTTTATTGAAAAGCTATTAGAAACATATACTAATAATCCCTGATATATGCCCTCCGGGCTACACTTGCTTGTGACAGGACATATGGAGATGTTACTGGTGCCCACTCGAGCAAATCAATTAACAATGGGAAGACAGTGATACAGTGATATAAGAGGCACGCATGAAAGGATCATTGACACTTACTAGTGAGTGTGATAAGAGTATGTTGTGAGTGGCAGACTGTGTGTGTTTGTGTGTGTAGGTGGGGTGATAAAGATTAATTTCAGTCTGTCACTGGCAGAAAGTAAGGAGAGAGAATTGGAGATAAGTTCAGAATAGAGAACAATTTCAAGAAATGTTACTGGAAAGTTGTAATGACTATAGAAAGGAGGGATAAATCAAGAAAGAGGTTTTGTAAAAGGAAAATAGTATATTTGTAAGATAATTAGCACAGACCTGTCAAGAACAGAAAAAAACTGAATGCAGTAATGCCCTTGCTTTTACTTTAGGTTTTAAATAAGACTGACATCCCATCCTATAGAGAAGACTACAAACAAATTCAGGTGAGAGACTTCATTGCTCTCCCAGTATTACTGAAGCATATTTGACAAATAAAACTCATATATGCTTATGTTGTAAAACATTTATGTACTTTTTGTTATATTTCATTGTTAAAGAATTACTACATTTTCCTCCTAATTATCCACTCCTGATAAACATGGTTCCCGCTCTCTGGTTCTACGAGTTTGGCTTATTAAGTTCCACACAACTCGTTATAACTGTATTTCTTTTTAGGGGGTTTAATTTATTTAATATAATGATCACCAGATTCATCCATGTTGTTGCAAGTAGCAGAACTGCTTTTTTAAGAAAGATAATAATATTCTATTTGTGCCGCTTGGCTAATGTTTGGTGTTATTAGAACGATGTCATCAGCGAAGCAGAGGTGGTGTAGTTGCCGACCATCTATCTTCACTCCCATTCCTTCCCATTCTAATTGCTGCATGATGTTCTCGAGGGTGGCACTGAATAGTTCTGGTGAAATGGTATCACCCTGTCGAACCCCTCTTTTGACATCAATGATCACTTATTTGTAGAATGGTGAGATCCTGGTGGTGAATCCATAATACAGCTCAAGAAGGATCTTGATGTAATTGGATTTGAACACCCTGTTTGGCTAGGGCTTCGATGACTGCTTCAGTCTCCACAGAATCAAAGGCTTTCTTTAAATCAATGAACGTGAGACAGAGCGGCATCTTTTACTCCCTACAAATCAAAATGAGCTTGGTACCGTGTGGAAATGGTCGATTGTGCTGAATCCTTTCTGGAAGTCAGCTTGTTCGCATGGTTGTCCTTCATCTAGTGTTCTGCCAATACTGTTCAGGATGACTCGTGTAAACATTTGTAGATGATGGACAACAGGCAGATGGGGCGATAGTTGCCAATGTTGTGAATGTCTCCCTTCTTGAACAATAGAACTGTCCTGCTGGTTTTCCATTGGGAGGGCACCTTGCATTCAGACAGGTAGCATGTGAAGAGTCGAGCTAGTGTATTGATGAGTACTGACGGCAAATTGATGACTACTGATGGCAGTACTCAGCGGCACAAATGCTGGCTGACTTCGACGGAGAATGTGGAAAAATAGGTCTACAGCTGAATATAAAGAAAACTATGTTTATGAAAAATGAACTAGTTCCAGAGGCCCCGCTTCACTCTCAATGGAACAAGCATCTCTGAATGCAGCAGTTATGTGTACCTAGGTCGAGAAGTCAACATGATGAACGACCTAAAACCTGAGCTGCGCAGGAGGAAAGAGTGGCATGAAATGCCTTCAGAGGCATCGAAGAAATAGCTAAAAGGACAAAGAACCTCCGGCTCTGGTCACAACTCTTCGACTCCACCGTTCTTCCTGCATTAACATTCGCCTCAGAGACCGGGGCCCTACGAAAGCAGGATGGGAATGCTATTCAGGTCTCCCAGAGAGGAATCGAAAGAGCTATGCTTGGAATATCACGCCTCACTCAAGTGAGAGAAGGAATCCAGAGTTCCGACCTCCGTCACTATTCCAGAATCAGGGACGGTGTCTCATTTGCCAAGGCATCGAAAATCAGATGGGCTGGACATGTAATGCAATTTGGAGATGACCATTAGACTAGAGCTGTTACTGACTGGATCCCACAGGATATCAAAAGATCATGTGGCTGCCCACCTACAAGATGGTCAGACTTCCTTGTCAAGACCCTGAATGAATGGTTTGAGGCTCTTCATATCCCTGAATCAATCAGATGCCATTGGGCTACACTGGCACTTGATAAGGTCCAATGGAAATGTTACTGGCACCCGCCGAGCAAATCAATGAATAACGGGATTCAAGTGATCAAGTGATCAAGTGATTAATATTCTATTATATATTACAATATATTATTCAGTCACATTATAATAACTATATGTATATACTAATACTCTAAGGAATACTAATTCAAGGAATAATATATGCATATACATATATTAGAAGGTTGTTTCATATCTTGCACATTGGAAATAATTCTTCAATAAATATGAGGTTATATTTTAAACCAATCATTACAAGTGCAATTAGGGAAAGAAAAGGTTCCAGGTATCTTGGGAGGGGGGTGCTACGTTCCCACCCACCAGAGACTGTGTAGCCACACCCACACCCCAATACTGCTGCCATGCCTTCTGCCGACTCCACCCCCTCATGACTGAGCGCCACAGGACTGCACAGTTAAATATTTCAAAATTGAATATTAGAACAAATACACAGTAAAATATTCTACATTTTCTGGAGTGACACCTTCAAACTCTACAATATTAACATCTCAGAAGGGACACACTATATTGGACCAGAATGTAATGTAGAAGCCAACTAATCTTTACTAACAAGAATAACACAGAAGCCTTAACTTGCAACAGTTTATTAAACCTTCAGACATGCACTTATGTCCCCATAGTGAGATACAATAAGTTTTACAAATTTTCTTTCTCTGAAGTAGTTTTTTGAACATTCCATCAGGCATTTAGAGGTAACAAGCAATATAAAATAAATTATTGTGAGTCTATTATGGGGCAGACTTGAGGGGTAGCTGGGAACTTGGAAAAAATGCTGAAACAATGGTGACAGTGGTGGTGGTTTCGGTGTTGGAATAGTGAATGCCTGTAACAAATCATGAACAGCTTTGTAAATCATGGCGTTTAAATGAAGTGGGGAGGTGATAGGGGAGAAAGAAGGGGTAAAAAAAAATCTTAACAGAAAGGCCTAATTCTGTGAAACAGAATGATGATGGATAGTAGAAATTACTGCAATTTTTGCTGAAGAATTAATATCCAATCAGAATTAGAAAATCCAGGGGCAGGGAGAGGAGTCTTAAAGATAAAAACTCAAAATATACTGAATGCTCATGACAATGTTAGTTTGCCTATGAAGATTTGGTATTCATTCCACTTATTTCATAAAGTATTCAGAAATTATTTTCGCTTTGCTTTGCATGTAGTTCATATAGAGTCAGTTTAGCATTTGGAACTAAAATTAGAAATCCCCTATCTTTCTGCTCAGTCAATCATAAGATTAATTCTGTGCCCATTTTTCTGCTGTATTTGTACTCATTATCAACAAAGGAATAATGAATAAAACTAAGCTCAGCCATTCACGGCACTTTAAATATTTAAAAATTTCATAAATTGCCTATAACTTCTAGAGGTATGTTCCTTCAGTGATATATGACAACAGTTAAAAGAAATGTGTATTTTCTGCCATATTATTACAACATTAACTATGTATATAAGCCATTCTAATAGATAAAGCTGCATCGGGAACAGAAAAATTGCCTGATGAATTTCTCTATTTTTAAATCCTCTGGGAACTGCTTTCCTAGGTTGTGAAATAATAATAATATGTTGCTCTTCTAAATCACATAGAGCCAAATCAATTCTTCTGACATTGCTGCAGAATGCTAATAAAATGTCTTATGAGCAAAGATTCAGGTAAACCGGTCATTTTTCTTTCTATTTTATTGCATTGCTGCCATATGCTAACTGTTAAAATTTTATCTTTCTCTTCAGGAAACTTAACCTAAAAAAGGCTGTTTGACTCGTTGGGTGTTACCAACTTGCTACTGAAAATTAAATTTTATAATTTCATAATTATTATTGTTCTGCAATTCTTTTATAACTTCTTAGGTTCCAAAAAAACCCAATTATTTGATTTTTTATAAATTTCTTAATAAAGCAAATTTTATTTTTAATTTTGGTATTGTTGGTTAAACTAGATAACTAAATATTTAGGGTAAATCCCATGAGTATTTTCTTAATCAAGTGAAAACATTTCTCTTTACATTCATTTCTGGTTCTGGAAAGGATGTCTTTCAGTCAACTTGTCTTTTTTTTCCTTTTTGGGTCACACCCGGCGATGCTCAGGGGTTACTCCTGGCTCTTCGCTCAGGAATTACTCCCCTGGCAGTGGTCAGGGGACCATATGGGATGCCGGGGTCGAACCCGATCAGCTTCGCGTGAAGGCAAACGCCCTACCCGTTGCGCTATCACTCAGACCCCAGTCAACTTGTCTTTGTTATCAACAGGTTTTGCCTCTTCTGCTGTGTTTCTGAATTAACCAATATTTATTATGCTTCATTCATCTTTCTCATTATGACTATTAACATTTTCTTTGTAAAGAGATAAGACTATGCACTACCTATTCTGCTTAAGGACAAAAACTGGTTCTTTAACACTCTAACCATAAAATCTCCCTTATCCATTAATGGTGATACACATTAAAAAACCCATGTCAATAAAGTGTGCAAGCACAAAAATGAGTGTTCAACAAACATTGTTTATCACCATTATCAATACCATAATCAACCAACAGACACACACCGATAGGAAATGCATTTCTATGGTGAGACATTTGTATATATAAATTTTCAATCGCTTCTCTCTGAGGAATGAAGAGTTGGGTTCTCTAGGAAATACCTCAAATTTCGATTAAGTAAAAGCCATCAATGTACTACCAAAGGTAATAGCAATAGAGATCCCAGCCAGACTTATTTTCTGCCAGAATTGCTCCGGCGGTGCTGGGGACCATATGGGATGCCGGGGGATTGAACCCGGGCGGGCTGCGTGCAAGGCGCGCCTCCCGCTGGACTATCTCTCTGGCCCTCCCAGACTTATTTTGAAACTGCATATATATTTCAGAAATTTGGAATAGCTGGAAAACAAGAGAGGTCTTCCAGCCACACTTAAAAGTGTGTTGTACACAAAATGCTCCAAATAGATTTTTTTTTCATATCTGGTTTCAATATAATAAGCACTTCTAAATTAAAGTAATTCCACAGTGGTTTATAGGTAAGAAAAAAAAGCTAAAAACTGAGTGATCTCTTGGGAGGCTGGAGAAACAGTGCAGTAGGGTGTTTGCCTTGCATGTGACCAAGCTGGTTTGATCCCCAGCATCCACATGGTTCCCTGAGCACTGGCAGGAGTGCAGAGCCAGGAGTAAGCCCTGAGCATCTCTGGTTCTTACTTAAAACCAAAAAAAAAGTGTGATCTCAAAATTGCCACCTTTACCATGGAATATTACTTTGATAAATTCCACCAACCTTTTATCGATTACATATTACATAATAGATAGATACATGAGGCATCTGGGAGGGAAGGCAGGTTCTAGCCCTGACCTGCCATACTAATAGAGCCTCGAAAGAAATCAGAATAACCCCTGCACCCCGAGGGCAGCCATTTTCAACATTCGGACTCCACAGCTCATCAGAGCTCCACCCAAGAGAAAAGCTGATGCCTCCCCACTGGGTGCAGCTGCTTTGTGGCCTCGCAGTTAATCACTAAATGCACAGAGAGCCTACTGTCAAAGTATCCCACCTGCATGGCAAAGCTTGGCAAGCTGTCCATGTCATATTAGTTATTCCAAAAACCAGTAACAATTATAGAGCTCATTCCCATGAACTAAGCATATGGTTTGAGGCTCTTCGTATTACTATGCCCTTGGGCTATTCTAGCACTGGACAGGATGTATGGAGATGTTACTGGTGACTCCTGGAGCAAATCGATAAACAACAGGATCACAAGTGATACAAGTGATACAAGATACTGCACTAGGAATCAACATGTAGCAATGAAGAAAACTAAGTGTGTGTCCTCATAAAAATATGAAGAAAAGACAAATTCATTGATGAATCTATAAACAATCATTTTAAGAGATCAGAAGTAATAGCAGTACAGATCTCAGACTTCTATGAAACTGACATATAAGCTACATTTAATGAATCAAGCTCTATACATATTAACTACAGTGTTTGAAGTAGGGAGACTGTGTGTGAGATAGTCCTAAAATAGTAATATATTCAACATATTTTAGAATAACCAAAGAAGTCAGTAAAGCTAAGAACGGTTGCAAGCAGAGCAATAATACAGCATGTGAAGCACTCGCCTTGCAAGCAGTCAACCTTGTTCAATTCCCAGAATCTCAGATTGTCCCCAAGTTTTACCAGGAATGAACCCTGACCTCAGAACTTGAAGTAAGGTTGAGCACCTCTGGTATGTTCCCTAAACAATAAAACAAAAAGCATGACACAGGAAATGTAGCAAAAGACCACATAAGAAAAGACTTTGTGTGCCCAAATAAGAGGCTGAATAGAAGCTCTCTGGATAGAAGAGATAGCTCTTTTTTTTTTCATTTTTTAAATGTACTGTTGATTTTATTTTAATTTTTTTAAGTATTTTATTATACCACCGTGAGATATACAAATAAAAAAGATATACAATTAAAAAGTTCATATTTGGGTTTTGGTCATACAATGTTCTAGCACCCGTCCCTCCACCAGTGCCCATCTCCTACCACCAACGTCCCCGGTTCCCTCCCCCACTTCCCCAGCCCACCTCCATGGCAGGTTCTTTATTTCTTTCCTCTCTCTCTTTCTCTTTTCCTTCCCTTCCACACTATGGATTACAGAACATACATTAAAAGGTTGTCATGTGTATCCTTTTGCCTCTATTTAATGCTCAGTTCTAGGTTGGCATTAGTACCCTCGACAATTATTAGCACCCTGTTCCATTTTCTGTCTTACCTAACCTCTGACTCCCACACGCTTGTGATAATTTCCACCTTTGACAAGACCTCCTGATATATGTTTCACTTGACCTTGGATATTGGTATCATAATATGTACATATATATTTATGCCATGCAAATAAATGCAGTCATTCTGTATCTGTCTCTCTCCTTCTGGCTAATTTTGCTCAACATAATCTTCTCCATGTCCATCCATTTATAGGCAAATTTTATAACTTCATTTTTCCTAACAGCTGCATAGTATTTCATTGTGTAGATGTACCAAAGCTTCTTTATCCAGTCATAGATTTTCGGGCACTCTGGTTGCTTCCAGATTCTGGCTATTGTGAATAATGCTGCTATGAATATAAAAGTAGGGATGGTGTTTCCGCTGCGTATTTTTGGTTTCCCAGAGTAGATTCCCAGGAGTGGTATGGCTGGGTCAAATGGGAGTTCAATTTCTAGTCTTTAGAAGCCTGATCTGCGCTCCGACAAAAAGCCAGGGGCGGCACCCGACGACGCTGGGGCTCGGCCCGACCAGACCCTCCCCCCGACTCGGGCGGGGGAGGCCAGGACCACGGTAGCGTGCTCGGCAAACCCCGCACCGCGGGCAACTACACGCTGTGCGACTGGACAGCACACGGATACTGAACCAGAGACTCTCAGACATGGGGCAGAGCTGCTACTTGCTCTCCCTGTGCCCAGCTGCTTGTGAGGCTCCCAGGAGGCATGGCGGGTTCTAGCCCTGGCCTGCCATCCCAGCTGAGCCTCACAACAAGCCATACCACCATCCCCTACTCCATGGGGTCCCGCCATTTTCCACATCCGGACTTCCCTCTCATCACATCTCCACCCAGCAGACCAGACTATCACAGACCGGCTTGCGCGGCCGCTTAGCAGCTGCGCCGGTTTATCAATAAATGCTTTCTTTAGAGGTGACTACAACAGTATGCCACCTGCACGGCAAGCCTGGCAAGCTGCTCGTGTAGTATTTGATATGCCAAATACCAGTAACATTTATATTAGGTCATTCCCGTGACCTAATATAATTGTTTGAGGCTCTTTATGTTCCTGGAGCGGGCGGATGCCTTTGGGTTCTACTAGCATGAGACAGGACATATGGAGATATTACTGGTGCCCGCTCTAGCAAATAGATGATTAACGGGAAGATAGTGATAGTGATAGTGACTTTAAGTACTGCCCATGGAATAGACAGGCAATCAGGATAGATAATGGACTGACTTGGGGTGGCATATGACAGCTGACAAAAGGAGGTTTCCCCAGCCCATCTCTTCTTTTGTTCTCTCTCTTCTACCATTTTTCTCTCATTCTGAAACTCTCTCTGACTCCCTCACCAGTAGATTTGCAGGATCAAAGTAGGGCAAGTTTTTTAGGCCCAGTTAGTCACAACAGGGAGGGAAAGCTAAGATTCAGGCAGGGCTTGGATGCTCAGGTACTGACACGGTATTAAGCACACAAGTCTCACCACACACACGTGGACAAGCATACACAAGATGTAGAGAGCAAGGCAAGGACTGAACGTGAACATCATTCACAGGAGGTGAGTAGACTGCATGGGATAAGACAGGGAGATTTATTCTTGGGATGGGGCAATATCAGGGTAAAGGAGAAGCTCGACATGAGGAGAGGGACCTAAACACATCTACGTAAACTATACAATAAAAGATATCTCAGAAGATACCATTTTGTATGAAAATATTTTATACGATTCTCAAGTATCCATCAGCAAAGAAAAAATCCATTTTCATGCTAACAAAAGTATTACAACCTTTATATTTGTCTTGATCTTATAGAATCTCTTTTTTTAGAAAAAACCTCTAAAGGTCGCGCGCACAAGGAAAGATGACATAGGCGCCCAAGTCCACGTGTGTTGTTTGTGTGTCTGGGTAATATTTCTTGATCACCTACTGCAGAAGCAGTTTTCAGAAACCTTGTGAGGGATCAAATGTTTCAGATAAATGGAGACTAGACAGTGCAGTGACCAGTGATCTCCACATATCAAATAGAAAACCCTCTTTTTTATCTAGAGGCAGAACTGCATGAAGAAGCAGGAGCTGCCCATAAATCGCATTGCCTGACAGATTCCCAATGAATACCCTCTACATTTGACTATATACTATGTATGGGTGAAAGTAATCTGAGAGATTTGAGTAGGAAAAGTAATCAAGTTAAAAACTTAGAGAACCTGCCATAGAGGCAGACTGGGGGGCGGGGGGGGGAAATCGGGGACATTGGTGGTGGGAAATGGGCCCTGGTGGAGGGATGGGTGCTGGAACACTGTATTGCCGAAATCCAAATATGAATATCTTATGGACATTTTTGTAATTTATGTCTCATGGTAGTATACTAAAATATTTTTTAAAAAAAAACTTAGGTAACATAGTGAAGGGATCAGTCTGTCAATAATAGTTGGAAATGGTAAACTAAACTAAAACTGAGTATTGAAATCAGATAAAGGAATATGCATGATAAACACTCAATATATGTATTGCAAACCACAGTGTGCAAATAAGAGAGTAAGAGAGAGCAAAGAAATGTGCCTGCCACAAAGGCAGATGGGGTGGGCTGGGGTGGAGGAGGAAAACAGGGGACTTTGGTGGTGAGAAATGGGCACTGGTTGAGGGAGGGTGCTGCAACACTCTATGAGTGAAATGCAACCATGAATGACTTTGTAATTGTCTATCACATTATAATAATAATAATGATAATAATAATAATGATAATAAAAATGATAATAATAATAAAACTGCAAAGTTAAAATTGAACTGCAAGGGAGCTATGACCCACAAGAGCAGATCATCATTGAAGACCCCGATTATGGAAATGACGCTGATTTTGAGACCATGTACCAGCAGTGTCTGAGATGCTGCTGAGCCTTCCTGTGGAAGATGGCGGACCTGCAGCCTCAAGGACAGCCCAGGGTCCCCCACAGTCTTGACTCGTCCACATGGTCAAGACTAGCAGCATCCTCCACCACTCCCGTGAGCCAGTTTCTCTGCTGTTCTCTCATCTTAAAAGTAATTTTATGCAAAAAACAAACTGTTGTGTTTGAAAGGAAAAGAAAAAAACATATTTGATTCTGAAATAAAAAACCACCTCTAAAATAAGAGAAATTTTAGATTACTTACTTAGTTAACTATTATAATTCAGATTGAAATGTCTTCATTGACATAATGTTACCTCTGAGACCTGTAGATCTCATATATAAAATTCATATTATCTGTTAGTAATACAATATACAAATTCTCCTCACAGCTCATCCTCCCTTGAAAATAAATTTTTGAAGTTCCTCTCAGTTTTGTCTCTCCTTTCAGCACAATAATACAATAGGTGTCAATTTAGCATCATACAGATCTAGGTTTCAATTCCGTCCTGTGACTTACAAGCTGTATATCTTGTATAAGCTGTTAAGCCCTTTTCTGCTTACTTGACTATAAAATGAGTACCCTGCATATAATTATATGAATTCTGGTTGTTATTAATATTAATTTATTTACTTGTTTCTTTGCTTCTGACAGTCTATTGGAAGTTCAACCTGAATAAACTGCCTTAATTCAAATGCAATATGCTCTAGAGTATCATTCCAATTAGATATAGCCTCCATAAAACAACAAAGCCAGCAGCAATATTCCAGTAATTTAGAGAAGATGAAGTGTACTTCTCTCCCATATAAATAAATTCTGATGGTGGGACATCTGGGACTAGTACGTTCTGACTAATCATAATAAATTCCTTTTTTCTTTTTTTTTTGAAAAAAAATTTAACTTTAGGGGCACACTTGCCTATGCTCAGGACTTACTCATGATTCTGTATTTAAGGCTTACTCCTAACCAGCTTGAAGGACCATATGTGGTGCAGAGGATCCAAACCTAGTCACCTGTTTGCAAGGAAAGCACCCTACCTGTTGTACTATCGATGGAGTTCCTTTATTAGAATTCTTATCAACTGATTTCCATCCTTAAAGTCACTTAATAATTCAAGTTTGCTTCACTGGAATATGTTTTCAGATAACAGGAGTAAAAATGTAAGATGAAAGGGCACAACTCCACATAATTATTTTA
>JAJIBD010003473.1:0-18062 GCA_021461705.1 Cryptotis parvus | reverse complement strand
GTTGTATTTGATATGCCAAATCACTGTATCACTGTCTTCCTGTTCATCATTGATTTGCTCGAGCGGACACCAGTAACATCTCCATATGACCTGTCTCATGCTAGTAGAGACCAAGAGCATCTGCTTGCTCCAGGAACATAAAGAGCCTCAAACCATTCCATCAGGTCATGGGAATGAGGTCCATAATTGTTACTGGTATTTGGCATATCAAATACGGACATGGAAGGTTTGCCAGGCTCTGCCATGTGGGTGGCACACTCTTGTAGTCACCTCTAATTCCAGCATTTATTGATGAACCGCGCAGCCAAAGCAGTCACGCAAGCCGGGCTATAATAGGCTCTTCTGCTGGGTGGTTAGTATCTCTTTCTTAAGAAGGGAAAAATGAATTCTGTAAACACACATCTTTAGGGATCTTAGGTCAAGGGTGCTAGCACTAAAGCAAGCAGAAGACAAGGCACCAGAAGTCTGTGAGCTAATACAGCTGCTTTTGTTTTGTTTTTGGATCACACTCGGCGGTGAGCAGGGGACCATACGGGTGCCAAATACCAGTAACAATTATTATTATTATTTTTGTTTTTGTTTTTTGGGTCACACCGGGGAACGCTCAGGGGTTATTCCTGGCTCTGCACTCAGGAATTACTCCTGGCGGTGCTCAGGGAACCATATGGGATGCCGGAGATCAAACCCGGGCAGGCACAGGCCGGCCGTGTGCAAGGCAAATGCCCTTACCCGCTGGGCTATCGCTCCGGCCCTCAATTATAGACCTCATTCCCATGACCTGATGTAATGATTTGAGGCTCTTTATGTTCCTGGAGCAAGCAGATGCCCTTGGGCCGTAATAGCATGTGACAGGACATATGGAGATGCTACTGGTGCCCGCTCAAGCAAATTGATGAATGGGAAGACAAGTGACAAGTGACAGACACCCCCCAGGGGTACTCAGAGGTGCTCAGGGGTCACTCCAGGCTCTGTGCTTAGGTCTCAGTGCTCAGGAGACCATATGAGATTCTGGGGCTCAAACTCAGGTCAGCTCAGCGCAAGGCCTTATCCATCGTATAATCTCTATGATACTATTTTTAATTCTTTTTGTTTGTTTGTTTGGGGTCAAGCTCAGGGTTTACTTCTGGCTCTGTGCTCAGGGATCACTCTTGGTGGTGCTGGGGAGACCATAAGGGGTATCAGGAATGGAACTTGGGTCAGCTGCGAGCAAGGCAATTTCCCTACCACCTATACTACATCACTGTTGACGCAGGTGAGGCAGACAGAAGCAGTGGAAGCAGCTGGTCTCTGTCACTATCACTATCGTCCCGTTATCATCTATTTGCTAGAGCGGGCACCAGTAATATCTCCCTATGTCCTGTCTCAAGCTAGTAGAACCCAAAGGCATCTATCTGCTTGCTCCAGATACATGTCTCTGTGTTGGATCACAATTCCCAGGTTCTTTAATATTTTCAAGAATGAAAAAAATGGAATAATAAAGATGCTCAGACTCAGAGAGTAGAAAAGTTTATTAGAAGGTAGAGGAGAAAGGGAAAGGAACTCCCCTTGAGGGGAGGAACTTGGTATAGGCGTAAGCTAGAAGTAAGGGGATTCTGTGTAAGCCCTTTCAAAGGCCTTTTGCATTATTTTCAACCAAGTATGATAGGGTGGTCTCGCTAGTTTGAGTCTTTCCAGCTATCTGCATCAGGTATTGTTTGTTATCTTAGTCTTGTGAATCCTAGTTCCAGACAGATTTGTATGGTCCTAGGTAGGGAAACCAGGAATGTTAAAGATAGGGCCTTAGGATGAGGTGGGGTAGGTCCATGGGGAGAAATGGAACTGCTGGCAAGGAGAAACTGTGGGCTTCGCTCAGGTTGACAAGGGGAAACTGAGGCTTCCTCTTTCACTAGGACTCCCAAAGTATTTTTTTTTTTTGGTTTGGGGGTCACACCTGGTAGTTCTCAGGGCTTGCTCCTGGCTCCATGCTCAGGGATTACTCATGATAGAACTTGGGAGATGGTATCAACCAGGTAGGCCATGAGACAGACCAGTCCCTTTTTTGAGGGGTCTGTCCTCTGGGCGTTGCCTTGTTTCTGCATCTGTTTCCTCCAGCTCCAAGGAGTTTAGGATTTGATTTTAAAGGACTGTGTCCCTCATGCCTTTGGGCTACTTCAAGGCTAAGCAATTTCTCAAGTTTTATTACTTCCCCAAAAGCTTATTACCACCCCAATCTATCTGGCTGCAATAAGTCTGTCCTCTGCTCTAAACTTGCTAAGACCTGTCTATTGTGACTTTGTAAAAGGTGAATCATAGTGATGTAGGGGGGGGGGAGGGGGCTTCCTGGCAATGAACTGTAGCCATTAGGCGTTCACCTTTTGGAACAAGGAATGAAGACTTAATAGGATCCATTAATCAACAACAGACCCTGAGGAAGCTGGATCCACCTTCTTCAGCACAGCCCTTAGCCTTTTGATTGTCCAGCAGAAGATTCCAGAGCATTCCAGCCCAAGAAGATAAAAGCCCCCTTTGGAAATCAGAAGGAGCTCGCTCTCTGCCTTTGGAGCAGCCTGCGTTCTCCCTTGAATGCATTACTCTCTTTCCCTCCTCCTTCCCCATTCTAAAACGCCCATAATAAAATCTGTTTCGCTTCACTGCTCATTTACTCCTGACAATTCTTTTTCTGCGAGGAAGAAAAGAACCCTGAGGAAAACCCTGGGTAATGCTAGGACTGACTTTCCTTTCCTGCAAAGAGCAATTCCTAACTCCAGTCTGAGTCTGTGGCTCCCGAGAAATTTAGGTGATGGGGATTGACTCCTGTGCCTAGAGATCAAGAGGACATCAGGTGTGGCTTGACGGCCACCTCGTGGGGCTGGTGGGGCGCAGGCCGACGCCGTGCAGGGGCTCATCGAAGACTTTATCAGTTCTAAGTCTGCCCAGCGGGTCCCGGGTGGCAGAGGTGGCTGGGGAGAAAGTCACCATCTCTCTCCCCCCTTCCTGCCTCACATAAGCCACCCGTGGGGGCCCACCTACATCACAGGATTGGATTAAATTTTGTCTCTTGGTTGACAAAAACTAGACTTGACCTCTTGGATTTCAAAATGAGTGAATAGCTATAGGAGACTTGTTTCATAGGCCAAAACTCAAGTTCTATTAGAAATTAGGGCTACAAATGGAAATGGAAATATGGTTTCAGGAACATTAAGAGAAATCGTGAAGCAGAAGTACAGAACTGTTTACTATGGGGGTGGGGCACACCCAATGATGCTCAAGGTTTACCCCTGGCTCTGTGCTTAGGCATGACTTCTGTAAGACTTGGGCAACCATACAGGGTGCCAGGAATTGAACCCAGGTCAGCTGCATTGCAAAGCAAATGGCTTTTCTGCTGTGCTAGCTCTCTGATCCCTACAGAAATGTTTTGAAATTAAATCGAAGAAAGCTCTTGAGTTTTGGCAATGAGCTATTGTCGAATATCAGTGAGAATGGCATTTCTCAATAAGAAACAATCCACGAGGACGTGGCGGAGAAGGAATCCTCCTTCATGGCTGTTGGGAGTGTCATCAGGTTTAGAGATTCCCCAAAAACTAAGAATACAGCTTTTTATATGACCCAGTGATTCCTCTTTTAGCTATTTACTCCCATAAAACATTAATTCATAAGTTAGATGTATACCTAAGTTCACTGCAGGGCAGAGTGCAGAAACCAGGATATGGAAACAACCCAAATGTCCGGTGATAAATGGATTTAAAAAAAAAAGGGATATGTGGGGCCAGAGCGATAGCACAGCAGGTAGGGCTTTTTGCCTTGCATGCGGCCGACCTGGGTTCAATCCCCAACATCCCATACAGTCCCCAAACACTGCCAGGAGTAACTCCTGAGTGTGTAAAAACTAAAAACGGATATGCATAATGGAATACTACCCAGCTGTACGAAAGATAAAGTCATGCAGTTTGCTGTAACTTGCTTGGAACTGGAAGGTGTCGTGCTGAGTGAAGCTGCTATACAAAAGATAAAGTCATATAGTTTGCTTTAACTTCGTTGGAACTGGAGGGTAGCTGAGTGCTGAGTGAAGCTAGTCAGCAGGAGACAACCACCAGATGATCTCGCTCTCTCTGGTAAACAGACAAGGGAAGAGAGGAATCAAATGGTGACAAACCCATGGCCCTGGACTATAGGGCTGAGAGTGTCAAGTGGGGAGGGAGTGGGGAGGAGTGATGAGAACCGAATGTGACACAAGGACACGGTCTTGGGGCCTTTTGTGCTGGTGAAGTAAGGCAACCATCACACATATCAAAACCGTTAGTATTAAAACCACTTCATGGACAGAGAGATATTACAGTGGTAGGGAGCTTGCCTTGCATGCAGTCAATTGGGTTCAACCCCCAACATCATTTATGCACTCCCCGAGCACCTCCAGAAGAGACTCCTAGGTGCAGAGCCAGAAGCAACCCTGAGCTTCTCTGTGTGCCCACCCCTAAAAAAAGAACCAAATAACTATATGAGCAAAATTACTATTTCCATGGGCTTTTTTTCCAATGACAGGATATCTTCGTGCATCTTTACTTGCCAGCCCTTATTGGTTCATAGGAGGTTTTTTTTTATATTTCAAGAAATAAGTCTTTTGGGGGCTAGAGCGATAGTACAGTGGGTAAGGCGCTTGCCTTGCATGCAGCCGACCGGGGTCCAATCCCCAGCAACCCATATGGTTTCACGAGCACTGCCAGGAGTAATTCCTGAGTGCAGACCCAGGAGTAACCCATAAGCCCATAAGCATTGCCAGGTGTGACCCAAAAAAGCAAAAAAAAAAAAAAAAAAAAAAACAAAAAAAAAAGAAATTAGTCTTTCGTTTAACTGCTAACTAAATATTTTTTTCAAGTTTGTTATTCAGTTTTTTGACTGAACTTACAGTAATTTTTGTAAGGTTGGAATACTTTTTCTTTATTCCCCCTTTTTTTTATTTCAATGCTGGGGTTGAACCCAGGACCTCATTAATGTAAGGCAAGTGCCCTACTTCAAACCCCAAACCCTGAAAATATAAACTGTATCTATATTTTGAGAGATTCACAGACATGGGGGCAGAGCTGCTACTGGCTCTCCCTGTGCCCAGCCGCTCACGAGGAGCCTGGGAGGGATGGCGGGTCCTAGTCCTGGCCCACCACCCCAGCAGAGCCTTGCAACAAGCCAGACGACCCCCACTCCATGAGGGCCTCCATTTTCCACGTCCGGACTTCCCTATCCTCAGAACTCCACCCAGCAGACCAGCCTATCACAGCCCGGATCACACAACCACAAGCGGCAGCGCGGTTCATCAATAAATGCTGGACATAAGAGGTGACTGCAAGACTATGCCACCCGCACGGCAGAGCCTGGCAAGCTACCCGTGTCGTGATTTGATATGCCAAATACCAGTAACAATTATAGACCTCATTCCCATGACCTGATGGAATTGTTTGAGGCTCTTTATGTTCCTGGAGCAAGCAGGTGCCCTTGGGCTCTACTAGCATGAGACAGGACATATGGAGATGTTACTGGGGCCCGCTCAAGCCAATCGATGATGAATGGGAAGACAGTGACAGTGATACAGTGATCTATATTTTGGGATAGGAGTGATAGTACAGCAAGTAGGATGCTTGCCTTGCATGTAGTCAACCCACATTAGATCCCCAGCACCCTATATGGTCTCCCACGCCCCACCAGGTGTGATCCCTGAACCCAGAACCAGGACTAAGCTCTGGGCACCACTGGGTGTGCCTCTCCAAAAATGAAAAATATATTTCTCCGTATTTTTCTTTGCATAGTCAGCAAGGACTGCTTCAGCCCAATATCATAACCATCTCTGTTACTTTTTGTGGTTTAATACCTTACATTTAGGGGCTGTGCTTTTATGTTGCCAGCCTTCCCCACTCAGCTACTCACAGGGCCTCCCTTTACCATTTCTGTAGAGAATGCTCCTCATTCTATATGGAATAGGAAGCTACAGCTGCTTTAACCTGAGCCCTAAAACTCTCACTTGAGTCCATCCACTGCAGGCCCATAGTCATGTTCCTGGTGGAAGACTGGGCTGAAGGGGAACCAATCTTGCAAGACCAGAGCTAATTGAAAGACTCAAAGTTTGGGGGTGAGGGGGTGGGGTGGGGGTGGGAAACTGGGCACACTGGTGGTGGGAAATGTGCACTGGTGGAGGGATGTGCTGGAACACTGTATGACTAAAACCCAAATCATGAACGGCTTTTTAGTGGCCTGACAGTGAATCAACTTAAAAAAAATAGAGGGAATAAAAGCCTCAAAGCTTTCCCCATTCAGTCTTCAGAGGAACTACTTCTGACTTTGACTTGTCTTTGCTGTGACTGTAGGGCTGTGATCAGAGATGCTGGAGAGGCTTTTAATGCCATGAATGGCTCTTCTCTCATGGCCAGCAGCAATAAAAGCCTCCTTTCTGATTCGTCCAACAATCAAGCTACACTCCAACTTCTGTCAGTTTGCACTCAGACAGTGCTGCTACCTCTTCCCAGGTAAGCTGGTTAATTCCTGAGTTTCTCTGCAATTCTATCCTCTGCAGGCTGAGTTGCTTCACATGTGGCTCTCACAGCTCATGAGTCCTGCCTACAACCATCATCATGGGTCAGGAGAGCAGGTTCCGTCCTTTGTTTTATTTTGTTGTTTTTTACCAACAGACACAAAGTAACGGGTTTGCCTGAGAACCTATTCAGAATATGGTGGTATTCTGAGAGATGATCATGATTTAGTGTTTATGAGCACGGCATGGGACTAGTCAGATGGGCAGGAGCTGGGCCTTGATGCTCCTTGCTCTTTACAGACACGCAACAACTTTCCAGCAGCCCGGGAAGAGCACTGTGCTGGGACAGGCTGGCCAGATGAGGTGCATATTGTCAGATGATGACAACGGGAAGGAGGTTCTCACAGCAGAATCAGGATTTTGGGCAATAAGTGTAAATCTGTTCCAGACTGTCTGTCCACACGGGTTTCTGCCTGGTCTGAAGGTCAACCTAGGCTGTGCTCTGTACTGCTTCCCAGCTGGGTGCCTGGACACTTGCCTGGCAAGTGTCTGCCTGACCAAGCTGGAGTCAGTCAACTCTGTCTAGAGTTGGGGGTGTTTGTTTCTTTGTTTCTGGGTGAGCACCCCAGGTGCTCAGGGCCTGCTCTCCCACAAGCCAGGCATACACTTGGGGATGCAATTTCCCTGGCCCTAGATCTCACTGTCAGAGTCAAGTCTAACTGCTTTGGTCTGTCCATCTGAGGCACCTGTAATTTGGTTCAGGCCATCTGTCCATGAGGTGATCTGCCCGCTAAGTTATCAGTCTGTGTGCATCTGTCGGCTCAAGGACTGGGGTCTGTCTTTGCAGGTCTGAGTGTGCAAGGACAGGCGTCAGTGTGTTGGAACAGGCACCACCTGTTTCTCTGCTTTAGGTCCATCCTGCTCTGGCTGAAGGATGCATCTCACTGGACAGGGTCCATCTAAACCTTGTGTAGGGATCCACACGGCTAGCAGGATGTCTGAAGGATCTGCTCATCTACAAAGTCCACCAGATTGTATACGGTCAGGAGTGGACAGTGGAATCTGTCTGGTTCTTTATCTGTGGGTCCATCTGTGCATGTCGGAGTGCACAGAGCATTTGGGCACATAGCTGATGGGTCATGTGTTCATCTGTCTGAGAGTCTGTCTTACTAGAAAGTCTGTCCATCTTCTCACATAGAGCTGGATCTGTCTAATGGACAGTTTGTCTGTGTCTCTAAGTACAGCCTGCGATGGACCCTCTGGGTACTGCCTCACTGGTGGAGGGTCTGCTGGTCTCTACTGCTGGCAGTGGGCCCCCAAGTGTCAGCTGCTCTGCTTGTCTGGGTAGTTCATCCATGCAGCTATGGGCTGTCCTGGAAGCAGGTCAGCTGTCCAGATGTCTGGTGGGCTGGGGACCGTTATCTGCTCATCTGGAGTAAGACTTGACCTGTGTGTTGAAAATTTCTCTGGTGGCTATTGCTGTATGTGCCTTGGGTGAGCCTGTCCGTGGGGGTGCCCGCCCTGCTGGTGAGCAGCAGGAGGCTCAGGAATGAAATATAACGGGCTGACAGGCCTGTCTGTGTGGCCTGCACACTCTCATGCCCTCAGTGCTGTCTGGAGCGAGGTTTTCACTCCTGAATGGGGAGCACCGCAACCTCTGTTCTCTCCACCACCTCTGCAGTCATTGGGTAAGGGTGTGCGTGGTGGTTTCCACCCTAAGAAATCTTTATTCAGGGGCCGGGCGATAGCACAACGGGTAGGGTGTTTGCCTTGCACGCAGCAGACCTGGGTTCGATCCCCGGCATCCCATATGGTCCCCGAGCACCGCCAGGAGTAATTCCTGAGTGCAGAGCCAGGAGTAACCCTGAGCACTGTTGGGTGTGACCCAAAAAAGGAAAAAAAAAAAACAACTTTATTCCGCTCACATTCTGTTCCCATTGCCAATGTCTCAAGCAGCGCAGCCAGACAGCCGCTGGCAGGGGCTGGGGGCCAGCAGCTCACACACGGGTCCACTCCGCTGGGGGTCACGGGGCCCTTTTGGCTTTCCAACGCACATTGAAGCCTGGGAGAGGAAAAGTGCCAGGATGAGTGTCACGGAGAAAGGTGAGGAGGCGACGCCCCAAGCTGCACTGCTTTCTGCTGCAGCCACAGCCACAGGTCTGCAAAGGTGCACGCAGCCACCGCCAGCTCCTGGGATTCAGCAGAAGCTGCACACTGACACCGCTGTCCAGGTTTGACTTACCTAGACCACCCGCTCGCGCGCCACCAGCCACATCTTCATAGGTGCCTCCGTAGCTGGGCTCTGAGTGCTGACTGCTGTGGGACAGGGGACCGCAGGGTCAGGTCAGGGGGCCTCGGGATGTGGGCAGGGGACCAACAGAGTCGGGTCAGGGGCCCGGGTATCCAAAGGTTCCCTTACTGTCAGGCACACCCCGGGGCAGGCAGGCCCTTAGGGGCTGTGGGCGTGGCCAGGAAGGCACGCCCCCATCCCCCAAATCAGCCCGTAGGTTTCTCAGAGCCTGGGGAGCTAGGGTGGGAAAGGGGATAAGTCAAGGGACCCCAATGCCAGCCCTGGTGGGACGCAGGGCCCGGATGTCAGCCCGGTGGGTCTCAAGCGGGGTCTCCAACTATGGCCGTTCCGACGGGGACTGGAGAAGACGCAGGTGAGCGCTGCCCCTCCGCGGCCCTGAGCCTGGGCCGGCTAGACTCACCCCCGGCCGGGTAGCGCCCCAGCGGGTCTTCGGCCGGCGCCTGGGAATCCCGCGCACGCCTCACTACCCGGCTGTAGAGCGCGTCCACGTCCAGGTCCGCGTCCACACCGCTGCGCGCCCGCGGCCCGCCGGTGGCCCCGCGCTTCTGCACCACGGCGTAGGTGTCTGCCATGTCGGGATCCGGTGGCCGGGGCGCAGAGATGCTCCTGCCGGGGAGGAAGTGAAACACCCCGAGGGGTGGCCCGGCCCCCTTCCTGCCACCCCCTTCCTGCCACCCAACGGCTGGGCGGGCCGGGCCTGGGAGCAGCAGCGGGCGGAGAGAGGAAAAGCCGGGGAGCAGGACCCCCGGAGGGTGGGGGAGGGCAGGGCCGGGAGCAGGTCCCCAGGGGCGGGCAGGGAAGGGCTGGGGAGCAGGACCCCAGAAGGAGGGAGGGAAGAGTCTGGAGCAGGACCTCAGCCCACGGTGGGGAGGGAAAGGAGCGCCTGGCAGGCCCCGGGACAGTCTCTGAATGCCAGTGTTTGAGGAAGTGGTGTCTAAAGAGGAAGAGCCGGCCTCAGGAGAGACAGTGGCCGTGGGCGAGAAATCTCTGCCCAGAGGTTGGTTCTTTGTGTCCTCTGCATCCGACCACCGAGGCGAGCGGACGTGAGGCACGGGGCCCTGTCCCGAGGGTGCTGTGCGCCCGGGGTGGGGGGACAGAGGGTGCACAGGGAGAGTCGGTGAAATGAGAGTCTGGAAGAGGCAGAGGGCAGAGACTGGTACCTGAGAACACCTCCCGGCAGGTAGGGTGAGCGCAGAAGGGGCCGGGGAGGTCCCCCTGGAGACCGTGTCCTCCCTGCATGGGGCGCAGTTCTGCAGACACAGCAGGAAGGCCGAATGACCTTGGGGGAACTGAACAGGGCCCCTGTGGGGTGTGGTAGAGTAGTGGGGGCAGAGGACTCGGGGGACAAAGATGGGGGCGTCCTCAGCTGCCAGGGCCAGGCACGGAACCGGCCTGGAAGGGGTCTGGGTACCTCCTTGAGATGCTGGTGCTGGGAGCGGAATTCTGGAGCGCCTCTTCAAAGAGCTGGGTCACCGTGAGGTGCAGGAAGCGGTACTGCTCCTGCGAGGGAGGGGCGTCAGGAAGGGCGGCAGGGGCGGGAGTCCCGGGTCGCAGGGACAGGCTCCCACCTCTGTCTGGACTACGGCTGGCCGCTGCCTCCGCATCTGAAGGACCACTTCGAAGAGACTGAAGTTGGGTGGGATTGTCTGTGGCGGAGACAGGGCGGTGAGACCCTTGGGCAAGGGGGGGGGGGTGGGGGGGTAGGGCGGGCGGGCTTTCCCCCCACCCCCACCCCCATACGTGCGTTAAGAGCAGCTGTCGCACATAGTCCAAGGTGCACAGGACCCCTGTTCGCCCACAGCCGGCGCTCGACAGGTGAAAGCAGAGGGGACTGGTCAGGGCCAGGCGCTGCATTTGGGGGCAAGCGGGAGGACGAGTTTCCCGCAACACCTCTTAAGTCCCCAGGATCCTTAAAAGGAAAACTTGTTTTGTTTTGTTTTTGTGCCACAACTGGAGGTGCTCTGGGCTTACTCTAGGCTCTGCACTCATGAGTCACTCCCCTGCAAGGTGAGCACCCTGCCCACCGTACTATCTCTCTGGCCCTAAAAGAAAATGTATTCATTGCTTATATTTTCAGGCACCAACTGTGCCACTCACTCCTGGGCAGCAACATGGATTCAGGAAATGCTGCCAGTGTCAGCAAGCACAGCACATGTGATCCAACAGGCACCTGAACGCACAAGGCTGATGCCAAGCCCCACCTCCTCTCCTTCCCCTCCCTCTCCAACACAGAGTCCCCTCTATCTCCATAACCCCCTCCCCAAAACCTGTTTCCTAAACCTGCAGTGGATGCAGAGGGGGGCTGAGGTCGGATCCCTTCAGGCGCCGGGCTTCCTGAACCATGGCAAGAACGTGCTCAGGCTGGCTGGGAACCCCACGGTCAGGCCAGGACACAAACTGCAGCTGGCTCACACACCGGGATTCCTGAGGGGGAGAGAGAGAGAGAGAGAGAGAGAGAGAGAGAGAGAGAGAGAGAGAGAGAGAGAGAGAGAGAGAGACAGAGACAGAGAGAGAGAGACAGAGACAGAGACAGAGAGAGAGACAGAGACAGAGAGAGAGAGACAGAGAGAGACAGAGAGACAGAGACAGACAGAGAGACAGAGACAGAGACAGAGTCAGAGACAGAGAGACGGGAGCAGAAAGTGAGGGAAGGAGCAGCTATCTCACCTGCTCCACAGCTGGCCCAGATGTAACCCTCCTCTGTGCATCTTTACGGATCAGAGAACACACAGGAAACAGCCTCCTCTTCCTCACAGTACCTGCTGGAAGGTGACCTGCAGGGTCCTGAGCATGACGTCCACATTCAGCCATGTCTCCTCTGTCTGAGGATGTGCACAGGATAGGAAAAGAAAAGTACTTAGGTTCTGGTCACCAGAAGATGCATTTATAGAAAACACTGATCAAATCAAAGCCACCTGTACTTTCATAAGTCACTTAGCCAAAACATTCATCATAGCAGCACGGAGAAAACATTCAAGAAACTGGAATAGGAGATAAAAAGAATAAATAACCAATTAAACTCATTTACAGTGAAAAGCTATTTCCTTTGTTCCAAAACAGAAGTTTTATCATATTTATTAGGTACCAATTTATGATTTGAGGTGAAATATTTTCCTGAGTTGTTTTGTTTTTTTATTTTTTAAGATTTTTTTATTGAATCACCAGGAGATAGACCATTATAAAGTGATTCATGATTGTGTTTCAGTCATACAGTGTTCTAGCACCCATCCCTCCACCAGTGCACATTTCCCAGCACCAAAGTCCCCAGTTTCCCTCCCACAACCCCACCTCCTCATCTCCAACCTGCCTCTACGGCAGGGACTTTTCTTCACTTTACTATATCACGTGTATCCCTTTACCTACTTTTAATACTCAGTTCTATTCTAGCATTACTATGTCCAACTATTATTGTCAAACTGGCCCCTTCTCTATCTTACCTACCCTCTGCCCCCACACACACTTGAAGTAGATTGCTGTTGGAGGACAGATTTAGCTAGTTTGGGAGCTTTGCTGTTTTGCCCACTCACAGCTTAATTTACTTAAGCCAAGGTTCATTCTAATGAGATCTCTCTTCTATATAAACACTGCTAGAGGGTGTGGCAGTTACAGAAGTCACCTTGACTCTGAATAACTTCTGACTTCACACATCTACTAAATCTATATTTTTAGATTGGGCACAGCTCCTCTTTATACCCATTGCACCCAGCATGGACAGTCAGAATTTACCAGGAGACTACCACCCTGGCTATGTTGAGAATACAGGAAAATTATAGGAAGGATCATACTAGTTTGCTCTCCAGCAGGCGAGTGTGACCCTTTCAGTATACGGAGAAAAAGATACTCAGAATCACCCTGGTGCAGATAAGAAGGACCTTGTGGGTACCATCTAGATTACATGAAGCCCATGAAATTAAAATGTATTACTTTATACCAGCTCTCTCTCTCCAGTGTTTTATAAGAGATAATCTCAGAAGAAGGGATTAGTCCTTGGAGTAACTTTTGCTTATACCTGTAATAGGGTGTGGCACCGCCCTTCTACAATTTGTTTAGGGTTCTCTGCTGACACGACCTTCCCTGGATTACTTTGGTATATATAAGGGGATTGACTTGAGGCACCCTCGGCCTTTTGCTCCTTCTTTTGGATAGGACTCCTCTCGGGTGAGATCCTCTCTCTTTGGTGGGAGACTTAGGCATTTTTGTATGGTCTAAGTTTGGACCAGAGCTAGAGTTCTTTCATTATATTGGAGTGCTGTGGAAGAGCTTTTGTACTGTTAAAAGACTTTTTGGAACTGCGCCGGACTCGTGAGTTTTCATCCGTTCCTCCAGCGTCCTTGGAGGTAGAAGAGAACCTCTGTCCTGACACTGTTGGGGACCCCAGTGGCATTCCCGACAGATTGCAACCATTAACAAATCCTCCTGGCCTTGGATATTGGTGTCATACTATTTTTTTTTATATCCCACAAATGAATGAGGTTCTTCAGTTCTTTTGGAGATGGTCGAGGAAATGAAGGTTTTAATAGCCTAACGAGGCATATTTGCACACATAAATAACTATCGTCAGAGTAAAATGGAAAAACAAATATGAAGTTGTACTTGCTATAACAGTTCTCAGTTGTGTGAGAGAACCGTGAGAAAATGATTTCTCCTTTGGAACCCAGCTCAATATTTCATGAAACAAATATCCAAGGCTCCAAGAAACAGTTTTTATCTGTGTTTCATTTCAGCTCACCAGGGTGATGCAGAAGCACCCGACCTGCAGCGGCTCCTGTGCTTGGGCCCAATAACGTTCACACTTTTCTGCAAAAGGCAAGAGGAAAAGGGCAGCAGTGAAAACAGGGAGTTTCTTTCACAGCTTCAGGGCAGTGTGTGCACATTTTGCAGAAGCTGCAGCTGTAGAAGCCAGATGGCAGAGCCTTGTCAGAAGGAACAGACAGATTGAGGAGGCTTGAGCTTCACACTGTGCAGAGGAAGACAGTCTGGAATATTCTCCTGAAAACAGCTAAAAACAATTGGACAAAATACACAATTCACTATTTTCAGAGTCGGAGCCACAAGCTATTCAACATAACAATAAATCCTACCACCTGCCCAGCTTGCTGTCTAGTGCCTCGCCACACTGCGAGATCTGGAGCCTCTAGGAATACCGGAGTTGAGGAACCAGAGATCACAACTCAGGGAGGCCAGAGCAGTTAGAATTTGAAAGGCAAAGTTCTAGAAAAGCAGAGTTAGACAACCAAAGCAAAATCTCCAGAAGTCAGCAAGAAAAAAACATCCCCCGAGTCTAGCTGAACAATATTCTGATGACAAGAAACATGAAGTTCCATAAGACCAGACAAGAATAGCCAAGCATGAAAAAAAGTTTTTTTTGGCCACATCTGGTGGTGCTTAGAGGCTATTTCTGGACCTGTTCTTGGGGTCCCTCCAAGCAGTGTTCAGGGGGGCCATGTGTGGGGCCAGGGAGCAAAGCCAGGCTTCACATATACAAAACATGATCCCAGCCCTTTGAGCTTTCTTTCTGGTCCCACTAGCCTTGAAAAAATATTAAGGACCTGTGAGGAGGCCTTTCCTAGAGCTCACGGTGCAACAGAAATGATATTGGCTCCAGCAAGAGAAACAAGGCATTTAGCAGAGGACACAGATAGATTTACACACATTAAAAGTAGAGCAAAATTAGTTCTTAGAGCTAAAGACTACAACAGAACTGCCTGAAAAGAGCTTACAAATCATCTCTTTAATGATCTACGTTCAAAAGTGACAACAGCTTTTAGGAAAGTCCAACACACTTCAAAGAAAGAATAAAATTCAACACATTTACCTGTGTAAAATACAAAATATCCAGCAATGAATTAAACTTTACTAGATAATATGAAGCAAGAATATATTATGATACCAATATCCAAGGTCAGTCAAAACATGAATCAGGAGATCTTGTCAACAGGTGGAATCTACCACAAACATGTGAGAGTCAGAGGTTACATAAGACAGAGAAGGGAACAGTGTGCTTGTAATCGTTGAAAATGATTAATACCAGCCTAGAACTGAGCATTGAATATAGGCAAAAAGATACACATGATACCTCTAAATGTATATATTGCAATCCACAATGTGTAAGAGAAGGAAGAGAGAGAGAAAGAAGAAAAGAGAGAGAAAGAGAAAAGAGATAAAGAACCTGCCATAGAGGCAGGCTAGAAGAGTGGGGAGGCTTGGGGACATTGGTGGTGGGAAATGGACACTGGTGGAGGGATGAGTGCTAGAACACTGTATGACCAAAACCCAAACATAAACATCTTTGTAATTCTATATCTCACGGTGGTATAATAAAATATTAATATATTTAAAAAATAAATAAAAACTTTAAAATCAAAATAAAAAATATGAAGCAAGAAAATGTAACTCATAAGCAGGAGAAAACTCAGACAGAACAGAAAGTCCCAAAATATGAGGAAAGAAGAGAAGATCTCAAAACAGGCTTTGTAAGTACTATAAATATACTGAAAGGTGGTTTTATGAGTATCATAAACTTACTTTACTATGAAAAAGAAAGCATGAACACCACGTGCCTTAGCCACTGTAATATCTCCCAAACCCCAAATTTCCAAATTTGGTAAAACTGTGAACCACCTATCAATGAAAATCAACACAGTGAGAATATAAGAAAGAATGATGAAACTGCTGAAAAACAAGGGAAAGATAACATTTTAAACACATCACACACAGTATATGTCTATATGCTGAGAAACAAAGTGAATGACAGCAGAATTTCACATGAAACTGCAAGATCAATAGCGTGACATCCTAAAAATGATGAAACTTAAAACAACTTTCAGAGCGACAATAGCTGAGAAAGTTTATCATGACAAAAATTACACTTTTAGAAGTGTCAGAATAAGCTCTCCTTATGGAATGTAGATCCTTATGGAATGTAGATAGACACAAACGAGTAAAAAGGTAAAAATATAAAAGAAACAAAAGAAGGTAAATTTGAAAAATACTCTCACATTTTAACATTGGAGGGTACTAGGCATGTTGTTACCTGGCGGTGCTCAGGCCTCACTGCTGGGGGCCAGGGACTATATGGGGTGCTGGGGGTTGAGCCCAGGCCGGCAGCAGCAAGACCAGTGCCCTCCCCACTGTGCCATTTCTCCATCCCCTGTTGTTAGTGTCTTTAAAATATAAAGTAATATTAATCCTTCACAAGTTTTTCCAAAATACTGAAGATTCTCCCAACATAACGTATGAGGCCAATATTAACCTCACATCGAAACCACGCTACCTGTCACAGAAAAATTGCTAACCAGAAAATTCCTCAAAAAGTATCATGCTGAGTGAAGTTAGTGAGAAAGAAAGGGGCAGCTACAGAATATGTCCCTCCTCTACAGGACATAGAGAAAAGTAATAAGGAAACAGCAAGCGCCTAAAGGCGGCAGAAACTGAGAACTGGTTCTTACTGGAAGTTTCCCGGCAAGGGTTTTGGGGGCCACTGAGAGAATGGTGGAGGGAAGAGGGCACTGTGGAGGGTGTGGTGTTATGTTTTATGCATAAAACTCTGCTACTAACAGTACTGTAAATCACAGGTGCCTAAAAGAAAATTTAATTTATAACAAAAAAAAACCCTCCTCAATAATTGGTAAAGGATTACACACAATGACCAACAGGATCAATGCCAGGAATGCAGGGATGGCTCATACATGGCAAACCAATCAATGTCATATAAACTATGAATATAACATTTTAATTACAAAATAAAAGGATTTTAATAGATGCGGGAGGATGGGCAAAATTCAATGCTATTTAATGATAAAAACCCAAAGGAAACAAAAATTCCTCATAGATGAAAAAACACACTATTAGGGCTGGGAATCTACTCAGCTCTCCAGTACATGCTGTTAAGTAACACCCAGACTATAAATCCTGGCATCGAGTGGACAGATTCAACAGTCCTGTCAAAATTGCAGACGGCCCCGAAGGCCACTGAACATTCACGTGGATCATACCCAGGACTGCCCTCAGGTTTGCAGACTCAAAGAGTCTTTCTAGCAAATTCCTAGCAATCCCTAGCAATTCCTAGTCTCTGTGACAGTAAGACTTTCACAGGTTCTGCTTTGGGCTGTCATTCATTACAGTGAAAGGGTAGGCGGGAGTTACAACCCCCGGCTGCAATCTCACTGAGCCCAACCCGCACTGCAGGACACACACTAGGCCAAGTTTCGCCAGGTGTGGCCCCTACAACAACAAAAAAAAGCAGCAAGGAGGAAAAACACATGGAAGAGAATCTGCTGGAAAAGGAACCTTTTAGAGACGGAGAACCTGCCACGGAGGCAGGCTAGGGGAGGGGGAGGGAATTGGGGACATGGTGGTGGGAAATGGGCACTGGTGGAGGGATGGGTGCTGGATCACTGTGTGGCTGAAACCCAAACATGAACATTTTTGTAATTGTTAATAAAAAATTAAAAAATAAATTAAAAAGGAACCTTTTAGCAAAGACCTTCTCACAGAGGGCTGCACTTCATTCCCCAGCAATGAATTTTGGTCAGATGACTGAAATCTCCACAGGAGAGCTCTGAAAGAACTCAGTGCAGGATTTTAATGGGGTACCCTGAGTCTGCAGGCAGTTCCTGTTTAGCATATACAAAACTCCAGGTTCCCAAAGAGAAAATAGGTGTCACATAAAGATTTAGGGCTACTCTGGGCCTGGAGCGATAGCCCAGTGGGTAGAGCGTTTGTCTTGCACGCGGCGGCCTGTGCCCGCCCGGTTTGATCCCCGCATCCCATGTGGTCCCCCGAGCACCGCCAGGAGTAATTCCTGAGTGCAGAGCCAGGAGTAACCCCTGAGCGTCGCCGGTGTGACCCAAAAAAGAAGAAAAAAAAAGATTTAGGCTACTCTTATCAGGAATTCAATTTCTGGGGCCAGAGGGATAGTGCAGTGGCTAGGGCATTGGTCTTGTACATTGCTGGTCCAGGTTCAATCCCCAGTACCCCATATGGTTCCCCAAACCCATCAAGAGTGATCCCAGAGTGTAGAGCCAGGAGTAAGACCTTAGCACTGCTGTATGTGGCTCCAAAACAAACAAACAAACAAAAAAAAGAATTCAAATTTCTGGCCAAAAGTCAATTTTATTTGTTTGGTTTTGGGCCACATCAGGCATTTCCAGGAATCAAACCAGGGTCAGCCATATATAAAGAAAGTACCTTAACCCCTATTCTCCTGCCACAAACAAATCTTTGTAAACAAAAGAAGTTATGCTTTTGTTTTTCTTT
>JAJIBD010003472.1:0-22879 GCA_021461705.1 Cryptotis parvus | reverse complement strand
TAGCAAAATTAGATAAAAATACAAAAGATTCAATAAAACCAAAACAGTCAGTAGAACAAAATTGATGACAATTAGCTGAATTGTATCATTAGGGAAACAATTTGAAATAATATATATAAAACATGATTACTGAAGGATATTTCATTAATATTCTCCAATGTAGAGACAATTCAACAAATACAATTTGCTTAATCAAAGACAATTAGGAGAAATTAAAAATCACAAGGGTGATTCAGTAGATCTTTTTCTGAGGTAATACTTTTGGCAGAAGGTTTCATGTATATAATATATCACCACATTCCTCTCACCTTTTCTCAAATGCCACCATCTTGTCCCCAAAATTGTATCAGTATAAATTGGATTTTCTGACAATAGCAATAAAACATTTGAAGGAATGTGGAAATTTTAATTACCTACTAAAATGTTAATTGAAACTAACAAAATAAATGAAAATAAGATAAAAATGCTTTAAATTAATTATAATATATATTTATAATATATACAAATCACTTGTAACTTGTCTTCCCGTTGTTCATCAATTTGCTTCGAGCTGGCACTAGTAACATCTCCATTCGTTGGGGAATAAGGTCAAATATTGTTACTGTTTTTGGCATATGGAATACAGCACGGGTAGCTTGCCAGGCTCTTCCATGGCTCTGGGTTCTTCTAAGGAAGCCCAGTCTTTTTCTATGTCAGACCATCAACCATTCAGGGCCCACAGGGTAAAGCCCTGGGTGCAGACAAGCCTCTCTTCTGTCTGCCACATGCAGAGGCGCAGCTGGGCCACACCTGCAACACCTTGAGGGGCAGGTAATACAAATATATATATAATATATATTGTATAAATATATACAAATATAAATACAAAAATTAGTTATAATAAAGATGTACTCAAAGGCACTTCACTAATGACAAAATTCTTTCTAATCTCTTTAATTAAACTATTTAAAATTTAAATTTAATAATTTTTAAAAAGGCAAGAAATGAATTAAATTTAAGTCAAAATTAATGATTGAAGACAAAATAAGAAGTAATTTAGGCTAAATTAGAAAAAAGAAAATGCTGCTAATTTATTGGCTCAAAGAATAGCTTATTGTAGAAGTAGGTGTATGAGATTGGACTAGAAAGACATGGGTGAGTCAAGTGCAAAATACTAAATAAATATATAATAAATAAATAATTAGGCTGATTTTAAAATGCAGAGACAAATAGCACATAATATTAGCAATGATAAAAGGGCCAAGGAACTAAGTAGCAAATAAATTAAAATAATTATAGTATAGCAGAACATTGCACAATTTTATGAGATGAAAATTATTTTTTCAATTTAAGTAAATATGGACTTAGATATACATATCATGAATGAGACAAAACAGGGAAGAAATTAAGAACCTCATGAACCTCATTTAAAAATTATTCTTAAGGGACGGGAGGTAAGTAGAGCAGGTAGGGCACTAGCTTTGCATGGGACCAATACAGGTTCAATCCCCAGCATATCATAAGTGCCCTAGAGTACTGCCAGGGTGATTCCTGACTGCAGACACAGAAGTAAGCCTTGAGCACAGCTGGGTGTGGCCCAAAAAGGAACAACAACAAAGAAAAAAAAAAATTCAATGAAAGGTAAATATCTAGTTTTTTGAGTAGTGCCCATGTTGTTTTCCAAAAAATGTTATAACAGTCAAAGTTCCCATCAAAAGTCTCAGGGTCCCGTTTCTCTCCCATCCAAGACAAGTCAGCACTTGGTTGTTTTACTTCTTTATGATGTGAACTGATCTCACAGGTGTGAGAGGATATCTAACTGTTGTCATTTTGATTTGCTTTTTCCTGATGATAAGGGACGAAAATCATTTTTCATACACCTTTTGTCTTTCCTTATGGAATTTTTGGGGGGCAGGAGTTTTGTTCATCTCTTCCTCTAATTTTTTGATGGGTTTGGATTTTTTTTCTTCATATAATGTTCTAACCAATGATTATATATATATTATATATATGTTATATATATACATATATTATGTGTGTGTGCGTGCGTAGCACAAGTGTGTATATGCACACATATATATATTGGTATCAAGCCCTTATCAGGGATTGGTGGGTCAATATTCTTTCCAAGACTGTATGGGTCCTTTTATTTTAGTCATCATGTTCCTTTAGTTTGAAGATGGCTCCGTCCAGGAGAAGTACCAACTCATGGTGGTCGGCGACGGTGGCATGGGGAAGTCAGTGCTCACCATCCAGTTCATCCAGTCCTATTTCATGACAGATTATGATCCAATCATTGAAGATTCCTACACAAAGCAGTGTGTCATAGATGACAGAGCTGCCCAGATAGATATTCTAGATACAGCAGGACAAGAAGAATTTGGAGCTATGTGAGAGCAGTATATGAGAACTGGCGAGGGCTTCCTGTTGGTCTTTTGAGTCACAGATAGAGGCAGTTTTGAAGAACTCTATAAATTTCAAAGACAGATTCTCAGAGTAAAGGATAGTGATGAGTTTCCAAAGATTTTAATTGGTAATAAAGCTGACCTGGATCATCAAAGACAGAATTCCACCCAGCAGACGAGCCTATCACAGCCCAGATCATCAACACCCACCCTGCAGCAGTCTTCAATCAATCCGGCCCAGGTATGCTGATCCAGAGACTCACAGACATGGGGGCAGAGCTGCTACCAGATCTCCCTGTGCCCAGCCACTCACAAGGCACCCAGGAGGGATGGTGGGTTCTAGCTCTGGCCCGCCACCCCAGCATAGCCTCGCAACAAGCCAGACAACGCTCCCCCCCATTCCATGAGGGCTGCCATTTTCCACATCCGGACTTCCCTCTCTTCAGAACTTTACCCAGCAGACAAGTCTATCATAGCCCGGTTCTCATCAATAAATGCTGTATTTAGAGGTGACTACAAGAGCATGCCACCCGCACGGCAAGCCTGGCAAGCTACCCGTGTCGTATTTGATATGCCAAATACCAGTAACAATTATATTAGGTCATTCCTTGACCTAATATAATGGTTTGGGGCTCTTTATGTTCCTGGAGCAAGCAGATGCCCTTGGGCTATACTAGCATGAGACAGGACATATGGAGATGTTACTGGTGCCCGCTCGAGCAAATTGATGATGAATGGGAAGATAGTGATAGTGATAGTCCTTTAGTTTGTTGTAGTTCCATTTGTTCATCTTGACCAGTGGAACCAAATCATTGAAGATAACTTCAGATTTAATGTCATGGAGTTGTCTACCTTTTGTTTTCCTCAACATAATCTACTATGTCAGGTCTGATATAGAGATCTTTAATCCATTTTGATTTGACTTTAGTGCATAATGTTAGAGACGTTTGGATTCATTTGTTGTTTCACGTGATTTAAAAGTTTTCCCAGCATGATTTGTTGAAAAGTTTTTTTCACCTCACTTCATACTTTTGCTCTGTTATCAAAGATTAACTTTACATATAACTGAGTCTGTCTCTGGATGCTCAATTTTATTCCATTGGCCTGAAAGTCTATCTTTATTCTAGTACCACATTGTTTTAATTACTATGACTTTATAGTAGAATTTGAAGAATTACTTTGGTGAAATGGAGGGCAGAAGGGGTGTTATTACCCTATATAAATTTAAACTATATTTGATCTATGTCTTTTAAAAATTCATTGGTATTCAACCTAGAACTGAGCATTAAATACTGGAAAAAGATACACATGACAACCTCTTAATGTATGTATTATAATCCACAATGTGGAAGGGAAGGAAAAGAGAAAGAGAGAAAGAGATAGAGAGAGAGAGAGAGAAATTAAGAAACCTGTCACAGAGGCAGGGTAGGGAGGGGGAGGGAATCGCGACATTGGTGGTGGGAAATGGGGTCTGGTGGAGGGATGGGTGCTGGAATACTGTATGACCGAAACCCAAATATGAACATTTTATGAACATCTTTGTAACTGTATATTTCACGATGGTATAATAAAATATAAAAAATAATAAAAAAAATAACTTAAACAGAAAAAAAAGAGTAATTGTTAGGTCATATATGTTTGATTCTAGGTTCTATGTTTGATTCTTTGAGGAGTCATCATGCTATTTTTCTATGAAAGGTTGAATTAGTGAACTGTCCTGTGAACAGTGAGTTAGATTTCCTTTTCTACCTCCTCACAGACAGCCCTGATTATTTCTTGTCTTTTTTATTATAAATCATTTCACTGGTGTGTATGCTGAAATTCTTAACGAAGGTTAGCTTCACCCAGATTTTTATCACCTTAAAAATCAACTGTAAATATTTCATTAAAAATATATTTTTTCTTTATGGGCCACACCCAGCAGTGCTTAAGGGTTACTCCTGGCTCTTTACTCAGGAATTACTCCTGGCAGTGCTCAGGGGACCATATGGGATGCTGGGACCGAACCAGGGTCAGTTACATGCAAGGCAAGTGCCCTACCCACTGTGCTATCGCTCCGCCCCTAAAATATAAATACTTTAAAAAGAATATAAATAAAATAGAAAACTGTAAATCTTTCATATTAAATTGTATATATTTAAAATTAGTTTGATGACGTTAATTTTTTTTAGAAAATGAATTATATAGTACTATTATAATACTTGTTCTTATAATACTAATACTAAATGAAATGGATACTAATAATATGAAATTAAAATCAGCTGTATATTTATGGAATACTTTCAAATGATCTCTCCATTTTAAGAATTTCTTCATGAGGGATAAATGCTGGAACACAGTATGACTATATAAAATCCTATCATTAATGGTTTTGTAATTTTATAGCTCACTGTGGTATAATAATAAAAAAGAATGTCTCCATGATAGATGATTCCTATCATTAATTTGCTTCATATTTATTTATGAATTATTAAGCAAATTAATTATGTCTGAAAATGAAAAATGATTATGTCTGAGAACCAGAATCATCATCATCACCTTGCCACCAATGACTCCTGATATTTGGAATATACACTCATATATAATTCCCTGCGATTTTATATATGGACTAGACATAGTGCTTCATTCCTACCACATAGAATGTGGAAGGTATAATGGGAAGTAACTTCCAAAATTAGGTGAGGAAGATCTTTGTTTGGCTTTTTTTCCCCTATCTTTGTGACTCTCACTTGTTTTTAATACTGAGGAAAGCCAGCTGTACATGTAAGTTGTTTGACCTTCTATATGGAGGTCAACATGGAATAAGCTGGTGGAAGGGATATACTAATAGTCTGCAAGGAACTGAAACTATGAGTATAACAGACTTTGTGTAACTGAAGCCTCCAATAACCTCAGGACTCATCTTGGAGGCAGAACTCTTTGAGTCATACTTTCAAAGGATGCTACAGCTCAAGTCAACGCTCTGAACTGTTATTTTCACTTGTAATTTTGATACGCAAAAAATCAAGAAATTAAGTTTTTAATTTCTACATTAATCAACTTAGAATTATTAGTTATTCAGTCATAGGTAATAAATGTATCTGAGAATATTTTAGCAACACAATTACTGAGGACCCCATGTAAACTCACCAGAAACTCAGAGGGGGTGGCTCAACAATCAGTGTCTTCCTAAAATCTCTAGGGAATTTTGAAGTATGTTCGAAATTGAGAATCACTACTGTTGATAAGTCAAAAATCCTTTATTGAAATCCATAAGAGGGGCACAAACACTGCTAGGCCTTACACGCACCCCTCCCCCAACCACCCTTATATGTCTCCCCTCACCCCACCACTCACATACACACACACACACACACACAGAGCTTATTTGATTCAAGGATTTGAGTGCATGCAAGGGGTATCCTAGGTTACCCTGGCAGTGCTTGGGGCCATCTAGATCTAGCCTGCACCTAACTGGCAGTGCATGGTGGCCCTTGTACTATTAGGGATCAAATAATATGGGCCAGCCTACCTGCAAGACATATGCCTTAACCTCTTTTATTTCTCCAGCTTTTATTACTCTTTTATGAATTGCTTCATTTGTCAATAATTAGAACAAGATAATATTCATTTGTTAAACGTAGACTATAAATAAGGCTTTATTATAAACACACAATGTAACATTCATAAGACTTTTTCTTATTCAAACCCTTCAATCAATGTTAAGACTCAATAAATTTCGATAGGTATGGAAGCTTGCTTGAAATCACATGGCGAATTTGTTAAAGAAAAGCTTTAGCATGTGTCTGACTATGGCACTTGTATATTGTGTCACATTTCCTCTCAAAATACAAAGCCTATTCTTCCCAGTGCTCCCTCTGCCTTATCAAGTATTCAAGGTCTCTTCCATAAAATCAAGTTCAAGGTGGTTCCCACCTGTATAAAAGTTTTAACTCTAGTGAAGATACATGCACATCCATATACCAAACAAATGTTTCCTGAAAGCTAACTAAAAGTCTGAAAACATTATAACTATGATAATTTTATCACATAAAAAAAGCAAAATTAATCAAAAGACAAAAATATATATTGTTTTGGGAGGTCTGGGGGATGGCTCAGTGGTGGTGCCACTGAAGGCATATGTTTGAGCTTTAACACCCCTAACATGCTAAGTGTAATTCTGGTGACACTGCCATTTGTGAGCCACAGAGTGGTCCCTCCCAAAAGTATAGTCTCCTGGACCCCACAAACATGTTGTGTGTGAACTCCAATCATCAAAACAATAAAAACAAAAAGGAACAGAAAGGGAGAAATTATTGCTTTGAAGTTTGCACCTTGAGTGGAGGCAGCATAAAAGAAATGTTTGGAAGTAAAGAATTATCCTGTATAAGAAAGTAGTATGGAATAATAATAAAATAGCTTAAAATAAAGCAGTAGTACAGAACATACAAGTTTTGTGATGTGAATTATGCTGATGTTAATTAGAGATACTTGAACTGAAAGGCAGTATTTGGAGGACATTCCCAATGAAAGGAAAGGAAGTTGTCCTGTGGGTTGGATAGGACAGGGTTTTATAAAGGTTTTACATGTGTGACTTATTTCTGAAGAGAATTGCAGTAACAGCCAGTAATTCAGTAACACTTGGTATGCTTTATGTAATTTTCTCCCCTGAATTTTTGGTTATTTTACATTTAGAAATCTTTTACTGTGGCCAATATGGCATCATGACCCACAGTTTGAGAAGCTAAGGATGAAATACTTTTACTGAATGATATAGGAAACTGTGAAAGGTTATCAAATAGAGAGAATGGTATAAAATTTAATCTGTAATTAAGATCACTCTAATTTGAGTATAGAGCACATTGGCAAAGATGGAAGCAGGAAGACTAATTAGTTAGGAATCTATTTAAATAAACTGGAGTCTAGACTGCTGATTATGGAAGTTTGCCATATAGGTAGCAGTGAATGTGCTAAATGATTTTATTCTAGCTGCATTTGGAATACACATTTCAAGTCTGACAAGATCTGACAATACAAGTCTGACAAGATTTGCTTAAGAATTTGATATGGAGTACAAGGAAGGGTACCAAAAATTTTCATCTTAGCAATTAGAGTGATAGCATCATATTTTTCAGGGTGAAGAGGGTGTGAATGGAAAGTTCGGGGTAAAAGTTTGGATTCAAATTTGGACCGACCAAGAACAAAATTGGTAGTAAATGGAGATGTACAGGTGAGAATTAACATGGAAAGATACTAAGATAATTTGATGCTAGAGATAAAATCTGGAGGACCTTATACATTTATAAACTCAAATATAGCCCTTTCCCCACTTTTCCCTTCTTAAGCATTAAATATATACCTGATAAGCTTTAATAGGTCTACGTGCTCATTTTCCTCCTCAAATGGAATGAAAGTCTATTGAGGCAGACTCTAGTTATATTTGTTTTCCAGTTATCTTACATATATTTTATCCATTTTTAAATAAAATTTTATTCACTTACTTTAGATTCTATTAGATTATAATATCAATCCATGATGTTTAAACAAGTTCTCAACTGTAACAAACAATATCCAAAGACTTCAGGTAAGACGGCATTCCATAAATAATAGAATATTATTTTAAAAGACAACAGTAGTCCCTAAGAAATAGAACAGCCAATTATGGTTAAAATGATGATGAAATGTAAAATTCTATTTTACTATTGGATATCCAAATTCTAGTTAATCATGAAAGATTTTGCTAGAACTTCAACATTAGAAGGAAGTTAGTAAGTTCGCCATAAATTTGAAAGAATTTCTGCAATAATGAAACAAGATGCTTTAGAGTAGTTGAGGTTTATTTAGTTATGAGAGCCTATAGTTCTTATCGCTAAGAAATTCAAAGGATATCTTGAAAACTTTAGACATTAGACTAAAGATGTACTTTCTCACTATTCACAGCTGATAAAAACTCAGAATAATTTTATATGTCATAGTATAGAGCTAGAGGTTTGGGCGCTGAGAGAAATAAGAATAATAATACTATAAGAAAGCTATGGAATTAGTAGTTTGATTTTTGCCTTATTCAAATCTTCAAAAAGGTTGAAAATTATGATAATCAAATGATATTATAGACTACATTACTGTATTCTTCACTTTGGAGTTGGAAGAAACTAGCTCACTCTGTACGGTGCTCTTATGTTCACTTTGAAGTAGACAAGGGAAAGCTGAGAGAAAGCAAATGAAACAAAAAATGTCTTTAAGAAGCAGTTCTTAGAGAGAGTTGTCATGATGCTGGAAGATGTGATTATGCTCTTTGTTTTCTTCTCCCACTTCTGTTGTCCAGAAAAGAGCAGTTCAATAAGAAACAAGAAACATGTATCATAATGTAAATTCAAACTAAAATTTATTTTCTTCTCTTGTTATTACAGATTATTTTTAATAAGAAATGTACATTTCTTATCCAGAATGCCTTTTGATTCAAGCAATCCTTACTAATTCATATTGGTCATGAGATTGATCCTTTTTTGTGAGCTTTCTTTGACTAACTTTAGCTAATGGTAACAGAATACTTAATATGATCTATTTTGCTATCTCGTCACCTTAATTTCTATAAAATTAGAGCTATAAGAGATGGGGAAAGGAACATTCAATACTTAAGGTATTGTATATTATATATAATAATGCATATTATATATACTGAAGATCCAATATACAAGGTATTTAATATAATGCAATGAACGTTTATTGATTTCTTTGGTATCCAGGTGTTGTGAGAGGGGATACACACCCCTGTGCCCCAACAACATCTGACTTCAAATTTTCTACAATAAAGTAAGGAAGACTTTCAGATGTAAATGTAGAATAATAAAAGCATCAAGAATGATCATATCAATTATAAAACAAGATTAAGCAGGAAATGGCACTAAAGATACATAATAAAGATTAAGCCTATGGTTTAAGTGGTGGAGCTTCCTTGCATTTATGAGATCCTGGTTTGGTTCCAACACTGCTAACAATGTCACTGGCTGTGACCTACACCACTACCACCACTTATTTTGTCTCCTTAAAAATCAGTGTTCACTAAGAAAAATTGAGGCATATTTTAAAACTCTTTTATCTAACAATGTGTCCTTAGCTAAAGAACCCCAAATGTTTATTGGTTATAAAACTATAAGACCCTTTTTAAGTCTAAATGGTCTTAATCTGGTCTGATCCTATAACCAAATACACTTGGCCTTTTGGCATAGCTGTAGCTATGTGGAACCTTCAGTAGCAAAGGTTCCCAGGCCATTAAAATTTTTCTTGGTTTTATTTGTCATGACATGCACCTGGAAATGCTATTTTTTCCTTGAAGATTAATAATAATATTATTTGTGGATTTCCCTAAATAACCTATCATATAATGCAAAATAGAAATAATCAGCTTTCAAATAACGGAGACAAACTAAATAGTTTGCTCTTCTATGATGCAGTGTTAGAATTACTATATTTTGTAAATTGGTTAGTCTATAATTGTTTTCAGATGCCAGAGATGGTTTTTATCTAGCATATCCTTTGTCAAGACATCTAAGGTTAGAGAAGTAAACTAACTGGAGTTGTTACTAGCAGATTGTACATATTTTCATCTCTTATGATTCTATATTTTATTACAAATCATAATCATTCAAAAGTTTCTATTAGTTTAAATCATTTAATAATGTAAAATTATCATATCTTTTTATAAGGAGAAAGAAGTATTGACTGAAGTACTTGATTACATAATATCAAAATTTGTACTTTCATGAGAACAAACAAAATACTATATAAGGATAATTTACAACTCTGAGCATGGAGTTTGTTTGAACAAACAACCTGCTTAGGGTCCTGTATGACACATAAATGCTTTTTACCTTAAAGTTAATGCAAGTAGTATTTTGGGATGAGGTAACAGAAAAAAAAACATTGCCAAGGCACAAACTATTCAATTTGTTCCTTAGGCATGAACTATTCAATTTGCTCCTTAGGCATGAACTATTCAATTTGCTCCTTTGCCTCGTCACTTCTTATTATATATATTGGACATATCCTTCCACATGGGGTACTTTGTCACTCTAACTTATTAGCTATATATAGGAGAATAGCTCTCAAATGGAACTAATAAATCAGGTTTTAAATTTTAGTATACTTGCAAAGACTTAAGTGTTTCACTGCTCCTTAAATAATCTGATGTAGACAAAATGCATTTTCAATGTTCTCTGTTCAGTTTATTACCTTTAACCTGTCAAAGCTACAATTTGAAATCTTTCTAAATAATCTTCTCTACTAAAAAGAGCATTTTATTTCAGTAAGTAACAACAGTTCTGATTTGCAGAGAAAGCCAATATCGGTCGTTAGAATGAGTGACTGGGTATGTGGTATAAAATAAAATGCTGTGGTAGACTTAATTATGTTGTTCAGATTCATTCAACAGTGAATAGCCAAAGTGAGAGAGGAGCTGTGGTAGGTACTAGGGAAATTAAGCCAAAGAGACAAGTCTTCTAATCTTAGATCTGTACTTTGGTCAGAACTGTCAGTACATAAAAGTTCATTATCATATGCTGAGTTAGTGGTTAATAATGCTTTAGGAAAATAGAAGGCAGAGTAGAAGTTGTAGTTTGAATTTGCCAAACAGAATACACTGAAGGACTGAATATGTGATATGTTAGAGAAAGCACAACTGGTCAACTTATAGAAAGGAATATGGAATGACAGGGGATGGATCTTGGTGATGGATGGTAAATCGCGCTGAAAAGCCTCATTTTATCTAATGAATGGTGGGAAACCATAAGTAGATAAAATATTCTGGTTTAAAATGGAAAATAAATTTGAGCTTCAAACCCTAGGGGTCAAATCATATCTCACTGAAATTACAGATCAGCAACACGGGTTTATAATCATCACATAAAAAGTAGGAATCACCCTTAAACACTGGCATTGACATATTATGGAGACAATAGATAAGTGAAAAAATTTAAGCTGAGAAAGTATACATGAAAAAAGTGACGAAAAGTATCTAGATGTGTGGTTCCAGGAACCAGTCATAAGTATGTCATTACAATTTATTTTCTTGTAATAATGCAATATTTCAAATGTGATTTCAATGTTTCTTAAATCATTCTAATGTTGAAATATTGGAAGGGTTAGTCGAATGATCTTTAATCGGGGCCATCAAGAACAAAACAATGGATAAAATACTTGCCTTGCATGAGACTGACCTGGTTCAGTCTCTGAACCCCATATAGTCCCTGGAACACCTCCAACACTAAATCATGACCACAGAGCAAGGAGTAAGTCCTGGTGTTGCCCCCAAATAAAACAAAATAAAAAAGTATCTGTATTCAATAAATTCCATTTGAAACTTCCTGCATTTTTTATCTTGCTATGACATGAAAATTACTACCAAAGATAAGATTAAGAAGTAAACCATGTCAAAAGCAGAAAAAATGTCCATGTTGGGAGTGAAAATGTGAACTCCTGTCATCCTTTGTTGTTCTTACCATTTTGCTATTAATAAATCTTCCCAGGTTCCTCCACCTGATTTATCTCTTTCTGTAGTTTGCCATCATGTGGTGTGTCTTAAAAACTTTCAAATTACCAACCATGAAAAAAAGACCAGCATAAAACTCCCGAGATATCAGCACTATGTGTTTAAAAAGTAGAGAATTCTGTGTGTTTAAAAAGCAGTGCACAGTGGCTTCCCCTCTGCCTTTTGCCATGGATTAATCTCTATCCTCCTCCTATGATCTTCCTTCTTTTTACAAACATTTTCTGCCTTTTAACTGTTTTGGAAATGAAAACTCAACACTGTATTCTGGGATGCTGAATTTCTTTAGATTCTAACAATTTAGAAATATTTCTTTCTGTAACTGGAAGGACATTTTATGCAGACTTAATTTCTTTTGCCTGCAATTTGGTGGGTATGACCCTAAATGCAGTACCTGGACACGTTTTTACATATCTTGCCTAATTAAGTTAAACACCTGTTATAACACTATCACTATCACTAGCTTCCTGTTAATCATCTATTTGCTAGAGCGGGCACCACTAATATCTCCATATGTCCCGTCTCATGCTAGTAGAACCCAAAGGCATCCGTCCGCTCCAGGAACATAAAGAGCCTCAAACAATTATATTAGGTCACGCGAATGACCTAATATAAATGTTACTGGTATTTGGCATGTTAAATACTACACGAGCAGCTTGCCAGGCTTGCCATGTGGGTGGCATACTGTTGTAGTAACCTCTAAATAAAGCATTTATTGATAAACCGCGCAGCCACTAGCGGCGCGTGAGCCAGGCTGTGATAGTCTGGTCTGCTGGGTGGAGTTGTGACAAGAGGGAAGTCCGGATGTGGAAAATGGTGGGCCCCATGGAGTAGGGGAGGGTGGTCTGACTTGTTGTGAGGCTCAGCTGGGGTGGCAGGCCAGGGCTAGAACCCGCCATGCCTCCCGGGTGCCTCATGAGCAGCTGGGCACAGGGAGAGCATGTAGCAGCTCTGCCCCATGTCTGAGAGTCTCTGGTTCAGCATACCTGGACCGGATTGAAAAAAAAACTGCTGCAGGGTGGCTGTCGATGATCTGGGCTGTGATAGTCTTGTCTGCTGGGTGGAGTTGTGACAAGAGGGAAGTCCGGATGCGCAAAATGGCGGGCCCCATGGAGTGGGTAGGGTGGTCTGGCTTGTTGTGACATATGATATATGATATATGATAACATATGATATTATAAACTGAACATATCATTTCAGTCTCATAACCCTAAATTTTGTCAGAAATATATCATTCCTTTTATACTTTAGTGGTTCTTAATGTTATTGTGCCATAGAAAAAAAAATGTTTACGTTCCAACAGGTGTTGCCCCAAATCTATTTTTTATGCATTCCACCAGGCATTTTCTAAGTAGAATCAAATATTCTTAAGTAGAATCAAATATTACCCATCCACTTCAGACCCACAGCTGTGCTGCTCGGCCGCCCTATGTGGAAGCAAGCCATGGAGCTGACCTCCAGGTAAGGGGCTCGGCCATCCCCTGGCTGAGTCCAACATTGCTCCAAGGGTTTGCTCCGTGAGCGGGGAGAGACAATGCTGGCGGACTCGGAGTGGAGTTTTGGGCCCTGCCCTTTCCTCCACCTCCATGCCAGTTGCCCCAGAAGAGAGAGACCCACCCACGCCAGAACCACATGTCCCTTGGCGTGCGCAAAGTGGTCGCGCAATATTTTTATAGGATACTGAATTTTGCATAAGGTTCTTCCCAATTTCTTTTCACATTTATACATAATAAACAGTTATAGACATGTTTTAACTGATACCAGTAAGCCTGGCAAGAAGCCAAAACAAAACACACATCATGCAGTTAGTCATTCTCAACATACAGACTCCATAGTTCTGCAGAGCTCCATCCAAGAGAAAAACCTGATTTTCCCCCTTTAAGTTTCATCAGTAAATGCTCGGGTTGAGAGCCTTCTACTGAGACTATACCACCTACATGGTAAAACCTGGCAAGCTACCGTGATTAATTACTTTTTATGCAAAACTAGTAACTATAATGGACCTCAGTTCAATAACTTGTAAGAATAGTTTCGGGCTCCTCCTGTCCCTGTAGCAAGTAGATGCCCTTGGGTTGCACTTGCTTGTGACAGGTTAATGGAGATGTTACTAGTGCCCACTCGAGCAAATCAATGAACGATAGGGAAGACAGTGATACAGTGATACAGTGATACAGTGAATCAAATATTATTTGAACTGCTATATAAAATACACATGATATATGTATAAAATCAAGGTGTTGCATGTGTGGCTGCGGTGCTCAGCTGCATTGGCAGGTGGGAGACAGGAGACAGGCTTATCCACTACCCAGGGTTCTGCCCTGTGGGCCCTGGGTGGTTGATGGTCTGACATAGAAAAAGACTGGGCCCCCTGGGGTGAACCCAGAGCCACAGCAGAACCTGGCAAATTACCCAAGCTGTAAGCAATATGTCAAAAACAGTAACAATAATGGACCTCATTCCCAACAAATGGAAACGTTACTGGCGCCTGCTTGAACAAATCAATGAACAATGGGAAGGCAAGTGATACAAGTGACATGTATAAAATATATAAATGAATGAATACATAAAATATACATTTAAAAATTGTTCTTACTAATTAAAAGACAACTTTGATGTTTATAAACCAAGAATGTATACTATTTTTTGCTTATCAAACTTGCATATTTAAAATCTATAGACAATACAACTGCCTTTCTGACGAACTAGAAACACAGAGAATTCCCTTTTTTGTGTGTTTTTGATGAGGGGCAAATCACTAACATCACCTGTAATTAACCACCTGCTCTCCTAATTACAGAATCACAGACTAGATATGCTAGAAAGTAATTCACTTTCCACATTTCAGATTAATGATACAGATTTACATAATAGGAGGACATTTTTCCTACTAATGTTTCTAATAAATTCACAATCAATTTGCATTAAGGAGAGTCATATTTGGGATGAATTTAAAACAATCTTTTCAAGATTTCTCCCCAGGTGTTGTGAAATCTGCAAAAAACAATAGTTTCACAGGATAAATATGTTTGAATAAGCATAGAATAATGCATTCATTTTGAAATATGAATAATTGAGAGCTGGGAGAGAAATAAGATTTTTATAAACCAACTAACGAGTTTTAGAAAATATGAATAAATGACAGCAAAGTTTTGGTTGGGTATTTTCAAGTAATATAATCAAGCAGCCAAACTATTCATGGTTTCTGAAATTTGTGGACATAAATCTCTGGATTAGATGGTTTAAACAGGTTTGCTTTACTCATTTATTAATTGTTAATTAACTAAATATTCAGTGTCAGGTACAGATATAGATAGAGCAATGAATACAACTCCTTCACTAATGGGAGCAGGAATAAAAAGTAAGCAGAACTTGAATGGCAAATGCTAACAATGAATAAAATGAGAGAAAGAAGATAGGTGTGGAGGCACTATGGAATTATCAGAAGACTGGTCAGAGAAAGCTTCATTAAGAAGGTGTTATCTTAATAAACAGCTAACAAAAATATGAAAGTTAGTCTGACAGGTTTCTAGTTATGAAGTCTTCCAGTCAGTGAGAAAATAATTTTTGGAGGGGACATTGCATTCAGGAAGAAAGACAATGGAAGAAAATATGAACAAAGAGAACAGTAGCAAGCCAAGTAAAAACCAAAGCTGATCAGGGAGGGGAAAGGTCATGGAGGATCTTGAAGGAAACTAAGACTTTGGTTTTTATTTTGGGATAAATCTTATGGAAGGGACTTTATTAACTGCATGGGAAAGGAATAAGAAAGTTGCAAAATTTGGAGAATTGAGAAAATGGGTACCTGATTTAAGGCCATGATCAATTTTAAGAAACAAACAGAACTGGATAATTGTGTACATATAGCTTGTATGAAAGAGTTGGGGCCCTTAATTCTAATTAAGTCTCACTTAATGTCTCAAATTTTCACAGAAAATTTCAGGAAAGAATTATTGTTTAGCTTTAGAAGTTCAGGAAATTGGTATTGATGACTTCAGAATCAATGACCCAAAAGCTGAACATCAAATTAATAAAGTGTTGGGATGAAAATGTAATTATCTAATTTATGCATTAGTCTTGCATTTGGCAGGTCGTTTATTCATAAATTTTATAACAGACATGTTCCATGAAGATGATTTAGGCACTTGAATTCATAGGACCCCACATCCTCAGGGTTTAAAGAAACTGTTCAACAATTTCAGTAACACAAAGTGTTAACACAATTGGTCCTCTAACTTGCATTTTTAAAGTGCATCTGCATATGCGTATAGACACATAAAGAGACAGGGCTTTGTGAAAAAATGTCCTTATAGGCATGAAGTTTAGTTGAGAAAGGCTTCAAGTTACTTAGGTGGGGAACAGTTCTTCCCCTAATCAGACCTATACCCTAGCCTCATTAAAACTGTTGAATAAATCTCAAACCCTAACTTGGTGTCTTGAAAACAAAACTGAGTAATTTAGCAAATCTTGTCTTATACCCAGGAGGGGAGAGCCACACAAGTCAATCTTTATTTTTGGTGTGAGAAAATTCTATACTTCCTGGGTCTGACTGAAGCAGTTTCTGAATTCCACCCACTAGTATGGAATTGGAGTAAAGCAAGTTACTCTCTGGCTCCTAACAACACAGGCAGGAGGAGCAGCAATTTTGTTTCTGGTGTGAATGTCTCCTCATGACTGGAGGAGTCTCTAGTATGTACATGTTCTAATCTGGGATGTGATCAAATAAGATGGCTTTTTTTTTGCTTTTTGGGTCACACCCGGCAATGCTTTCAGGGGTTACTCCTGGCTCTGCACTCAGGAATTACTCCTGGCGGTGCTCAGGGAACCATATGGGATGCCGGGGATCGAACCCGGACCGGCTTTGGGCCGCGTGGGAGGCAAACGCCCTACCCGCTGGGCTATCGCTCCGGCCCCCTAAGATTGCTTATTTTTTTTTTTTTTTTGAGATGAACAGTTGTACCTTTTATTTTTTTTTTTTTAAGTATTTTATTATACCACCGTGAGATATACAAATAAAAATATATACAATTAAAAAGTTCATGTTTGGGTTTTTGGTCATACAGTGTTTCAGCACCCGTCCCTCCACCAGTGCCCATCTCCATACAAATAAAAAGATATACAATTAAAAAGTTCATGTTTGGGTTTGGTCATACAGTGTTTCAGCACCCGTCCCTCCACCAGTGCCCATCTCCATACAAATAAAAGATATACAATTAAAAAGTTCATGTTTGGGTTTTGGTCATACAGTGTTTCAGCACCCGTCCCTCCACCAGTGCCCATCTCCTACCAACAACATCCCGGTTCCCTCCCCTTCCCCAGCCCTGCTCCATGGCAGGTTCTTTATTTCTTTGCCTTTCTCTCTCTTTCTCTTTTCCTTCCCTTCCAGACTATGGATTACAGAACATACATTAAAAGGTTGTCATGTGAATCCTTTTAGATGGCTTTTTTTTTTTGGGTTTTTGTTTTCCTCTGTGCCCTTCTTAAAAGTCTGAGACCAGTTACTATTTTCATGAACTGTCCTATTTAATCTTCTATATTAGGCTATAAAAGGCTCTTGAATTTAAAACAGAAACCTAATGATACTGTCAATTAGTACATTACTATTAAATAGTTTTCCACATTTTCCAAGATGCTTTGTTTGCATCTGTTTGCATATAAATATGCTATGGTGCTGAAAGGACAAGTATTGAAAGAGACCAGCTCCTAAAAGGGCATATTCAGTGATTCATCTAGGCTTCTGTATAAGAGACATGTTATAGATGCAATATTGATCCTCCTTTAATCTTTGCTCTGCTGTTAATCAGTTAAATTATACCAAAATAGGCACATTTCATTTCTATGGGTGTCACTGTAACAAATATATTGATAAATAATCCCTCAGCTTCTTTCAATAATGAAACTTATTTTTAATTATTTTTTTACTGAGTCAAAGTGAAAATGTGAATTTTCAAGATACATTTGCTGTGATCAAGACAATGAGTGATGGCCCCAGACTATGTCCTCCACTTTCCTTAAATGCCCAAGTGCGGTGACCCTGTACGTTCTACACACCTTCAAATAGTCATCTATCCATTTACGAAACAAGTTTAAAACTTCAAAGCACAATGTTAGGGAAGATTAAGATAACATCAAAAGTACTTAGGTGGGTGAATGAAGAAAATGAGATTACATAGCTTGTATCTCTTCATAGTTTATGTGTATAGTTTTGTTACATTGGTAATACACAAATCAAAATTCTTCAAGATAAATGCTACCTTACACAGTAATATGTCCAAATGTGAGGGACAGTAACGATACACCATCACAAGGTTTCCCTTAGCGAAGAATGTCTAAATTCCTGTACTAGCAGTTACCTTTAATACTAATGTAGGGCACTGTAAAAACCAGTTTGATTTTCAGTGAGTTGCTCAAACATTTGCTGGTTTTTGATTATCATTTGAATAAGTCTTGGTCAAATTGCCACCCAACTAAATGAATAAAAGAGAAGAAATGACTAGGTGAGCATGGTTTGCTGAGTATCCTAGGCGCTCTACAAGGCCAGTGTGGTATAAAGCACTGAAGCTGTGAGGAGAAACCAGGGGTCTGGCATGGAGAGAGTGCAAAAGAGAAGGTATATAAAAGGCTGAATGTCTTCCAAAGCACTGAGACTACTAATTGCTGAGGGACAAGTTTGGAAAAGCACCTCGCTTTATTAGTGTATGTAGAATTAGTAGTTTTCACATTGAGCCATTTTCTCATTTTTCTTGCTTAGACTAAAGTCACAAATCAAGATCTGTTTATTCTGAGTAGAGTAAAACACTAGCTAATTTTAAAGTAAAATATTTGACTCCAGAGTTTTTCTAATGAGCATGAAGTTTTCCTTACATTAACATTTTCCCCTCTTATAACTTTTGCTTTCTGCAATGTGAATTTCAATGTGAATTCATCACATAGAGCTTTGCCTTTCCGTCTTAATGGCAGCTTTGGATGGGAATTTTGGTTTCTCATTATAATTCATTAACTTAGCATTTTATAAAACTTAATATTGTGAATCTCATTAATTTAGTATTTGGGGAAGAACAGAATAGCTACTCTAATAAAAAAAAACTCATTGTATCTGATAACTCATTATAACAGATGAAAAAACTGATATTAGTTTGTCTTCCCTTTTCTTAAAAGACCTAAGAATGAATCAAATTACATGCTAATGGGTATATGAAGGTTGAGCGCCTTTAAGACTGGTTTTTATATTACCCTATTGGGGGTGCACATTTATATGTTAAGTACTTGAACACTCATTGCTGATGAACCATTTACCAGTAACCTGTAATCACAAAATGATAACATTGTGCCAGAACATTTAAGAAGTAAATCCCTGACCATACTTAGGGAACCACACACCTCAAAATGAGTAATAGATAAGCATATGGAACAATTCTCACTATCTCCAATTATCCGAGAAGTGTAAACTAAATCCATAATGAGACACCACCTAATACTTATGAGAATAGCTTCTATGAACAGCAGCAAAAACAAGTTTTGGAGAGGATCTGAAGAGAAAATAATTTTTTACACTACTAATGGGTATGTAAGCTTCTGTAGTGATTTTAGGAAAACAGGGAGGGATTTCCCTTAGTAAGTAAAGCTGAAACTGCCATGGGACACAGCAATCTCAAAGATTCTAAAAGGATCAGCCAAAGGATATATCCACTTACTATCCACTGCAACACAATTGAGAATAACTACAATTTAGAAGCAACTAAAGTGCTGTCAATAGGTGTTTGGATGAATATGTATGCGTATGCATATATATCTATATCTATATATATATTTATATATACATACATATACATATTCATCCAAACACCTATTGACAGCACTAAGTTATATATTATATATATATATAAAATGTAATACTTCTTATATATAATGTAATACTTCTTAGCTATAAGAGAACTATGAGAGAAGCTGTTTTTTCTTGTGCAAAAAAAATGGAAATAACTCAAGAAGCTTATACAAACTGAAAAAATCAGAAGAAAAGACAAGTATTGATGATTTCGTCATGTGTGCAGTATAATAATATGAATTTGAAAGCCTACAAATTGAAATAAAGACATAGACAAACTATCTGAGATGAACATAAATTTAAGGTTACATGAGGTATATAACCTTAGAATGAGGTGGGGTGAGAGTGAATAGTTGGGTCAGGTGTTAAAAAGGACAACAAAATGTTTTGGAAAATATTTCTAATCTAGGACTGCAACATGATGCTTAAATGAAGAACATGGTTTTTTAAATGAAGATTAAACTTCAAAATTATCAGTGGAAAAAAGATTAAACACTGAACAAAACAATCTTTTTAAAGAAAAATGGTTGTAGGTGAATATAAGTAATCACTGTATCGCTGTCTTCCCGTTCATCATCGATTTGCTCGAGCAGGCACCAGTAACATCTCTATATGACCTGTCTCATGCAAGTAGAGCCCAAGGGCACTCAGCTTGCTCCAGGAACATAAGAGCCTCAAACCATTCCATCGGGTCATGGGAATGAGGTCTATAATTGTTACTGGTATCTGGCATATCAAATATGACACGGGTAGCTTGCCAGGCTCTGCCGTGTGGGTAGCATACTATTGTAGTTATCTCAAAATCCAGCATTTATTGATGAACCACAAGGCCGCAGTGGCCACGCGAGCCAGGCTGTGACAGGCTGGTCTGCTGGGTGGAGTTCTGACGAGGGGAAGTCCAGATGTGGAAAATGGAGGTGCTCATGGAGTGGGGGGGTTGTCTGGCTTGTTGTGAGGGCTCTGGTGGGGGTGGCGGGCCAGGATAGAACTGACATACCTCCCGGGTGCCTCATGAGTGGCTGGGCACAGTAAGAGCCAGTAGCAGCTCTGCCCCATGTCAGTCTCTGGATCAGCATACCTGGGCTGGATTAAAAAAAGACTGCAGCAGGGTGGATCTCGATGGCTGGGCTGTGATAGGCTGGTCTGCTGGGTGGAGTTTGACGAGGGGAAGTCAGATGTGGAAAAATGGAGGGGTCCTCATGGAGTGGGTGGTCGTCTGGCTTGTTGTGAGACTCTGGTGGGGTGGCGGGCCAGGGATAGAACCTGCCATCCCCTCCCGGGCGCCTCATGAATATAAGTAAAGCGTAATCACAATTGGAATTCTTGAAAAAATTTCAGAATTTCAAGCTTACATATTTTTGACAATTAAACCAGTTATTAAATAATATAAAACATTTTTAAGTCATAAGTAAAATGAATTATGATCTAAAACAAAGAGTTCTTGTCTATATTTATAAATAATAAAATAATAGAAAATAGAGATTTTTTAGTAGATATAGATACAGTATGTATTTTGAACAATTCCAGTTATATCCTGGACTTCACTATATTTTCCAGTACTTATGTATTTTTGGTTTGGCAAACCGGGCAGAAGAGCAGATCACAGCCCTGTTCGCCGAAGACTGACCTGCAGCAGACTTTTCCCAGCCAGCCAGGTATGCTGATCCAGGGCACTCACATACATGGGGCAGAGCTACTGCAGGCTCTCCCTATGCCCAGCTGTTCATGAGGCGCCTGGGAAGGATGGCAGTCGAGCCCTGGCCTGCCACCCCAGCAAGAGCCTTACAAATACCAGAGGAACCCCATTTGAGAAGCCAAATACCAGTAAAAATTATACACCTCATTCCCGTGACCTCATTCTCATGATGGAATGGTTTGAGGCTCTTATGTTCCTGGAGGGAGCAGATGCCCCTTGGGCTACACTAGCATGTGAAGGACATGGAGATGTTACTGGTGCCTGCTCAAACAAATCGATCAATGGGAAGACCAGTGATACAAGTGACAAGTGATATATATTTTTTGGTTTAGGGATCACACTAGCTGTTCTCAAGGTCTATTTCTGGCTCTTTTTTCAGAATCACTCCTGGTGGACACGTGGGACATTTGGGTACTGAGATTAACTGTGGATCAGCCATGTGCGAGACAAAATGCCTTACCTACTGTACTATCTCTCAACTCCTCGCAGAACTCATTTTAAGATAGCAGTGTTACATACAGAATATAGTAATGAAAGAAATACCAATGTTTTACTCAAAACTTATGGTCTAGCATTGTTTCTGTGTACAATATTATATACAATAACTCACATAGTCTTCACCATTTACATTTGCATATACCATTTATATTGGTATATGCACATACATATATACACATACTTTTTATATATGAATATACACATGTATAACATGTTTACTTAAGGAATGTATCTGAAAGTATTTTTATTTAGTAATAGCCTATAAAAAAATATAGGAGACTTATTATTCTATTTTTTGGTTCCTGTGATTTTGCTTCTTTCTCCAGAAAACTAAATCAAAGTTATGACTTAGTACATTTCCTTGTATTTCATTTCAATTACACAGGAATTTCTTACAGAGAGGACATTTTCTATTTTATGTTCTTTTATTGCAACAGACTAACCTGTTATGACTTCTCCAAATTCAACACTTAGTTTCTTCTGTTAATTGTCCCTATAGTATCTTTTATGGTTATTATGTACTGTTTTATCTTCAGGCAAATTTTGATAATCAATTTTGACTATACAAAACTCAGTTTCTGAATTTTCAAAATCAGAGATATAATTACTCCTTTGGTATCATTTATATATGAGACAAAATTTTCTTGTAATTAGGGCGGGCGATAGCAGCCAGGTAGGGCATTGCCTTGCTGGGCTGGCCCTGGTTCGATCCAGCGGCATCCCATATGGTCCCGAGCACTGCCAGGGTAATTCCTGAGTACAGAGCCAGGAGTAACCTGAGCATCGCTGGGTGTGACACAGAAAGCAAAAAAAAATTCTAGTAATTAATATGCTTTATCTTGACTGATTTTCATCCTTCTAATTCATAATATTAACACAGAAAGTATATATTACTTTATATATAAATACTTTGTGTATTTGCACAGTTATCTCAAAATATATTCATGTAGAGTCTC